>JAQFVV010007318.1:0-108491 GCA_028023455.1 Epiperipatus broadwayi | reverse complement strand
AGACAAGGTTAGAATATATATATATAATGCATAGACAAACATTAAATGTGTACTAAAGAAAAAGACACCAAGATCTCATGTTAAATCAACAATATTTAATAAAGCAATAAAATATAAAAAATCTACATTATAATAATATTAAAGTACAAACACTGTATATATAATTCACAATATTAAAGCTAAATTTTAATACACCAATAGAATATCCATAAACAGTTGTCAAGATAATTTTTATAAATAAAACCTGGATCCCTTCTTACAATAGATATTTAAGTAGACAAAGAGTGAATCCATTATTAATAAATTAAAATTTGAATTTGAATTTTTAAATAAATTTACTTATAAAAGTTGCCTTGACAACAAACTGCAAATATTCTATTGGTCTATTAAGCTTTGGCTGTTATGCAATAAATTAAATTTGAAAATTTGTTAGCTATTGGAAATTTTTGATTTAATATATATAATACACAATGAATCAAATTTCAGTAACTATATCATTCTTCATATTAATTTTAAAATAATTTAATATTTTAACTTTTATTATAGTTTATAATCATTCCAATATAACATATTAGTAGACGCATTTAGCTGAAACTCTTCAAATATAAAATTTGTCCATAGATGATGATTATTATTAACATATAAGAAAAAAACTATTGATTAACAAATCAAAATATGTAATGTATTAAAAATGGCAACATGGGTAAATAAATTTATTCAGGCTATTATGAAATACTTCAATGTATAGGTTATCAAATTTTCATCTCTTATCTTCCTATTTTCAATATCTGCACATTTATTCCTATTTATTTCTACATGTAGATTTTATCAGTAAAAGTTATAATATTGCTATTTCTTCTTTATTTTGGACTTACAAATGTTAAGTATAATGTGTCCTCTTGGCTTTTCAGATTTGTTAGTCTTCATCAATATATGTCATATAGAATTTTTAAGGTTTAATTTCTTATAATAATAATAATAATAATAATAGTAATAGTAGTAGTAGTAGTAGTAGTAGTAGTAGTAGTAGTAGTAGTAGACAAGTTGGCTTTCAAAATGATAAGTTGTTTTATTGTTCTCCAGAAATCTCCACAATATGTAAAAGGGATTGCATGATCCATATATTAACATAATATATAAGTTGATTTCCATGATACTTGACTTTTTTCTTAGTAACTTTCTCTTGGTAAGATTTCAGTATAACTACTACTGTTAACTTTTTTTTTGGTAAAAATATATGTAATGGAATGGGTCCTGACCTTATATGACAGTAGACATGATAGGCCATCAGAATGGGTAAAAGTTTATCTAAAATTTCTAAATGTATAGACTTATGTCCACTCTGCTCTTATTCCTGTGAGATGATGCATTAACAACAAACATACATCAAAGATCTACCTGTATACTCATCTTTTCTCATTTTTAACTTCCATTAATCCTGGAACTTGAACTTAGAGAAAATACATATAATATTCTACTTCAGGGTATATCAATATCACTATCTATAATGTGTTATGTGATAAATTGAGAAATGAATATAGAAAAATAGAAATAAGTTTTTAATTTAAAATTATATATTTGACAAATTTATTCCCAATTAACATAATTTGGGCAACAAGGTTATAATAAAAGTAAATAATTTATTTAGATATTGATAAATATTCCTTAATTATTATAGGTAACATTCCAATCCCTGTTTCCCTTCAAAGAATACTCATCCAATATCAATGTTAACACAAAAATTAAATTACAACTTATTATTATTTATGTTTATACTTGCTTACTAATTTAAACTTTATCATGATTATTTCCAATAAGTTTATTTATGAGTTCATATCAATAACATGCTGGTAGTATAGGATCCCTCTTCTATTGCAGTTTGTTTCTATAAAGATAGGAAAGACCATTTACACTAGAGATTATTAATAATCTATACCAAAAAAAACAAATAACTAAATGATGAACTAATTTAACAAACAAAAAAAAACAAATAATAGTGTCACTGTACAAATGTTGACATTTAATGTGTAAGAATGTAAAATCTTAACCTCTTCCCTGGTGATGATTAAATTCATCTGCATGAAATCCACACCTGAACTTATATTTTATTACAATTTAAAATTAAAGTTAATAATGCTTTTCCCTTCTCTAATATATTGAGAGTTTACACCCCCCCCAATCTATAATAAAGGAAAGAAATAAACAAAAATATTAATACATAAAATAAAAATAAAATTATGACATCAACCTAAGATCAATTAAGAGTCTATAATAAAAATGTTCTAAAAGAATTATAAATGCCTCATTGATCCAGTTCATGTTTAAGTTGGTGAGGTTTGAGTGTTCTAGACTGTACTTGATGGTGATCAGGATTTCTTTCTTTATATGACCTGCTTTGAGATGTTGAGTTTGCAACTTCATGTCTAAATAGTAAAGTTGATAAAGTTCACAGCATAGATGAATAGATGCTATGTTGAATCAAACTTGGGTTGTGGCTGATATAGCTCCATGGGTGATGACTTTCTTCCCCCACTGTAACTTCACACTAAGCAACACCTGGTAGTATGTATTTATATAAAAATAGTTGATAAAAGTTATTGAGTTGATTGAAATGCAATATATTTGCTTTTGGCAATCTCAAGTTAGAGTTGATCTACTCTCTGGCTTTAAATTGAAAATACTCTTGGAATATTCAATAGTTTAAAGCTGTTTTGGGGATTTACAATTCAAATCACTTACTTGTCTGGGTTTAAACTGGTATATTTTAATTTTAGCTGAGCTATTATCATTTAATGATTTTACTTTGATGGCAGCAGACTTTTCTGTTTGAACTGCAAGTTCAATTTTTTACTCAGAAAATGTACATTGGTTAGCCAATAAGAGTTTTTGATCTGATTTTTGAGAAGAAAGTTATTTGTTTATATCTTTTGCTAATCAACAAAATGAGATTGTTGTATTCAATGTGAATTTGATGATTCATGCATTGAATTAATTATTTATGTCATTTGTTATGATTAATATATATGTGCTTGTGTGATGGATTAATAACAATAAAAAATTGTTTATTATTTCTTTCCTTTAAGTTTTTTTATTTTCTTGCTTGCATCTAAATTTGATCATCCTTCCTTTGTATTGTTGTAATGTGTGTAAATTAAACAACAATTGACAAGAGGTTTTTAACAAAGGTAAATATTAGTATCTACATTTTATAGTTTAGTTTAGATTCTGTATTTATCATATGATTATTAAATGTTTAATTTAAAAAAATTAAACATTTAATTATAGAAACACTTAATTGTTTCTCAGCTGTAGTGCATGTGACCAATTTCATCTTTTGATAATAGATTTCATTTGATTTGTATTTTTATTATACATATAGGTTGCTTTTTATTATATGAAGAGAATGTTGTTATTGTGAGTATTGGGTGTGAATTAGGTAAGTGTGCTTTTAATGGTTTTGGATGGATGTAAGACCACATCTTATATATCTCCAAGTAAAAGGCATTAAATGCAAACAATATCTTTAATTTCTCAATTTTACTCTTCCTCTTTGTCTTGGTATTAACTTAAGCATTCTACTTTTTGCATGGTTTATTAACTATTATTTAGGGATTATTGTGCTTGTATTCCATTAAGCTTCCCTGAAAAAATATATATTATTTTTTTGCTAGGGTCTGTTGACATAGAGTTATAATTTATAACCAGCCCATTATCTAGTACTAGAATTTTTTGATTACTTAAGTTAGATTCTGCCTTCATGAATATTTTCCCAAAATATGCCTTCAATATATATATATATAAGGTATGCATTATCTACAATTATATTTTTCCATATTGTAATGAGATACCAATTTTCTAATAATTGAAGATCTGACTACAAATATGAATATGTTTTACTTTGGATAATTTATAAATTAATTAAAATATAGGTATGTTTAAGAGTACTTATCATGCTCTTTTTCTTTGAGACATAGTGGACTTTATTTGGTGAGAGTTTTCATTATTTCCTAAATGAAACAACTCATTGGGATAATCAGTCTCTGGTTATGATAGTGATGGTATGGTTCATTATTTTATTTAGAAATAATTGTATATATTATTTCTAAAATTTTATTAGATACAAGTTTTATTATGTGTATCATTCCTCTTTGTTTTTCTCTAACTCAATATCACTTTTGATATTTCTAATTAAAATTGTTATACGGGAGTTAAATTAATACCCTATTTATATAGAGTTAATCATTCTTTTTTTTATAGTTAAAATGGAAAAAAAAAATTTTTTTTATTCCATTTTCCATGATATGGTTTCAATTTTTCTTGTATCATAAATTTCTTTGGATCCATTTCCATTGTCTGACCATTACAGATTTTATAAAACATGAATCCTTTTGGATTACCTGCATGTAGGGTTTTGATGTGCATTTTACCTACACTTTTGAATTGGTACTTTGATTTCTTTTCATTTTTGCTCTGTTTTGCACTCATTTTTATCATTATGTGATATGTGTCCATTTAGAGATTCTTTCCTTGGTCAATGGGTGATTCAACTAGCATATGCATGAGTCTTTGAAAAAGAATTGGGGTGAGTTGAATTGGATTTTTTAAAATTCTTCTAATTTGTGGTAATATTCAGATTCTAATTTTTGAATCTCTGATTCACAGAGGTGTCCCTACTTTCTATTTGGTTTAACCAACAAATATGATTTCCAAGTAATTTTTCAACATTGTTTTTACTTTGGATCATTTCTGATTCAATCAAGCCTTGCTTTATGTTGAGACACTTATGACCATATTCTATGGATTGAAATTTCTTGCCGTGAATTTATAGTTTACTGTCTTGTTGTATTTTAGACTGATTCATTTCTATCTGTAAACTTTCTACTTGTTCATTAATCTCAGTTTGGTATTCTTTGTGATTTTGTTCTATTTTGCATTCAAACTTCTCATAGGCCTGCTTCATTTCCATGCACTTAGTTTCTAGTTTGCTTCCAATTTTTTTTAAACTCTACAAATGTTTGCTTGCATTTGCAGCCCTTTTCATTTATAACTTTCTCTAATTGTAGCAGTTTACTATTAATATTTCTGTATTTGAATTATATCTGCTTTGAATTCAATTTTCATACTGTCCATTCTTTTGGATATATTTTCAATCTTTGCAGTCATTTGCTGCAGATTTGCAGATGTTTGTGAGTATATGCTGCGATCATCATCCTCATTTGGCTGAGCAAAACATCATTTGTGTTTGCTTTCTTCTCTCTCTGTTACTCTGGAGTAATAGTAGTTTTTGGTGACTGGACGTTTTTTCCTATACCCCCCCCAGATATATCTACATTGTGTTCTGTTTTTAAAATTTCTAAAAGAGAACCCTCCATCTCACCTCCTTTTGTTATCAGATTGTACTTCAATTTCATTTTCTCTTTCATTAATAGTTTCTGATTGCATAACATTTATTTTGCTCCCAGGGAACATCTATTTTATTATTTCTTTGTTTTAAATTATTTTACTAACTCTTATTTCAGCTTTTAACTTTTATAACTATCTCTTATAATAAGAAACATAATGGAAAGATTGTCATTATATTTTACTTCTTCTTCTTCCACAGCTTGATTAATCCCACATCAAGTGGGGTCGCTGGTGCGGATCAATCTTCTCCAGGCTACTCGATCTAAAGTCATTTCCTCCGTAAGTGACATCTCCTGCAAGTCCTTTCTCACTCGATCAATCCATCTGATCTTAGGTCTACCCCTGGGTCTTTTCCCCGGTGGTTCCATCTCCAAAATCTTCCTTCCAATGTAATTTTCTTCTCTTCTCTTAACATGACCAAACCACCTCAACCTTGATTCTTTCATTTTTTCACTGATCATTCTCACTCTCATATTTTCTCGAATTACTTCATTTTTCACTTTGTCCTTTCTAGTGAGGCCCGAGGCAAACCTAAGCATTCTCATTTCTGTTACACATTGCTTGTGTTCTATTTTCTTAGTGATCGGCCATGTTTCTGCACCATACATCAGTGCCGGACGCACCACAGTTTTATATACTTTTCCTTTCAACCTTGCACCTATTCTCCTATCGCAGAGTATCCCAGAGACCCTTCTCCAATTATTCCAACTTTCCGCATCATGTAGTTTGAGTGGCAAGGTCCTGGTTTTATAGCCGCATGCCCTTGCTGCCACCAACCCATCATGGGCAACCCCAGATGGGAAACCAGCATCTTTCTAGGTATTTGCAGTGCTATGGCCATTAAAGATGCTACATCCATGCCCATAGATCTCTGGAACCAAGCCATTCCGATATCTTCATCTTCTGCCTTGGGCCAGTAATGATAATGCTGCTTTCTCCATTACCATGGCCATGGCCTCTGGGTATGGCGCCAGAAACTCGCCTTGGCACAATGTTATCATTGGGTTTATGTGGTATTTAGCTGGAAACATAAGGAGCCACCCTTATGATCCTCCACACCCTATTAACATTGCCGCTGTTGGTTCAGGACTGCTTATTTGCCTAAATGCTTATTCACAGCAGACCCCCATATCTGGGGGCCATTCCCCTATCCACCACCTGGGGACCTGCCTGGTAGCAGTTACAGCTCTGCCTCAGATGTCATTATATTTTACTATACTTGCCAAAAAAAATAATTGTGTTTTACCCAAATTGTTATTTCATTCGACTTTTCATCTTTATTTTTTCATTTTATATCTCACTATTTAATGTTTTTAATCCGTTGACTACATAATATTTTACACGATTTTAATCGTTAGAAATTTTCATTATTCAAGTTAAATTTATCACATCGCAAAAAAAAATGTTTTGAAAGATGTTTATTTTTTAAGCCAATAAACATCACATGATCACCGAGTTTTGACTGTTTTAATAATGTTTATGTTTGTTTGAGAATCTCGAATAGATTCGCTTGCTCCGCGACTGGATGCGCCATATGAAACGGAACAAGTCCAGGATTTATGTTCGACTTTGTACTTTATGATTTTTTTCTGTCATAATAATTCTATATAATAAAAATAGAAATAAATATAAGAATGCATGAATTTTTAAAAACTTCCTTTAAAAATATGTTACCTTTTTTATTATAAACTATATAATAACTCATGTTTATTGTTATTTAAAAAACATTTTAGTTACTTAATCTCAGTATATAGTTTATAATTAATTAACGATTCACTTTAAAATCAATATGTTTATCTAATCTCTTAATTTTATATTTATATTATACATATACAATTTACAAGCTTATAAATATTTAATTTGTAACTTTAGTTACATTGTCGTGTTCTACAATCAGTGTAATTTAATTTGAATTATAGATTTCAATTTCAAATATATGCAATAATAAGAGACCATCTCAATCTGTACACAAAAATATTTAAACAAATCTGTAATCTTAAATATAATTTTGATGTAACAATTTATATGTTTTCAGTTTTTATACTACTAAAATAAAATATTAATTTATTTAATTTTGATTTACTTTCTCAATAGGTGAATGAAAAAGGAAAATTAATAGAAAAGCGACTCTTTGATTTATCATTGACACCATAAAAAAAAACTGACCAAGTTAGAATTCGAATATTTATTCCATACCATTATTAAAATTGTTGCTATTATTACTATGAAATTATTCAAACGGAAGTCAATCTCCGATAATGCGCTATTTCTTAAATATAAATTTCCACGCACTTGTCCGCTGGTAAGAATTTAAAAAACTTAAGTGAATCACTAAGTTTAGAGCTACATTCTATATATACCAACTCTTACAAACCATGCATAAATCAGAGCTTGGGTCTATTATGTGCCTGATGTTATAATCAAATATTCATTTGTACAAATTATTTATTATTACTATATAATTATTTTTGTAGAAACAAGCATGGTGGAAGAAGGTGGAGAGTATTGAAAATTTTTTGAAAGTGGAACAAAGCCACCATTCAATGATGGCATTTTATTTAGGTATTCATAAGTGCAGATTACTTTCAAATGACCGGTGAATGCACAAATTAGGAAAAAAAATGGTTTAGTATTATATGGGATATTGCTGGACCTTGGGAAGTTAAATGAAAAGGTGAAGAGTCAATTGATTTAATAAATGGCACTTTATTACAAAGGCACAAATATTAAAAGTACAAATGGAGTGAAAATCATTAGAAATAAAAAGTAAAAGCACAATGTGGTGGAGATTAATAATATATCAAATGTAGTGGTAGTAATAGTTATTAAACTAAATGAAAATATCAAATGCATATATTTCAGATTTATGCCCAATAAGTTCTTACTGTGAATTTTTTTATGTATGTGTGAAGTGTTTTTATTCAAAATAAGCAATATTTTAAAATTGTCATATTATACATTAAAAATAATATATGATTAAAAATGAAAATGTTGCAAGTAAATTTGGTTATTATAGTGATAGTAATGAGAGTGGACACAGATTTGTAGAATTTATAGAAAAAGAAAAACTGTATTTTAAGGATTTTTTCTTTGAGAAAATAAATGAATATGGATAATCCAAATAAAGATACAACAGAATTGGATTATTTTTGGATTAATAGTAATTTATTTCAGGATTATAATATTTTTAATAAATTCAACAGAGAAAATGATAATCAGTTAGTGATAGTGACATGTAAGAAACATGTTAATGCAAAACTAGAGAGATGAAACCTATTACAGAAACACTAGTCACAATTAATATTCCTAACTTTCTGAAACACCCTAATAAATTTAAATTAGAATTTGCAAATCATTTTAAAATATTAATAGGTTTTAAAGATGATTCACACTGATTGGAACTGCAAGAAAGGTGATATACAAAACAAGCTAATCAATAAATTTTCTACTGAGATAAGAGAATATAAACAGTCTTAAAAATGATCTTCTAAAAAGAGTTGGAGTTTTTAGAGTTTTTTAAAATGGTATAAAAAGAATTATAATGAAGAAAAATAAGACTCAAAAAAAGGAAAAGTATTTCTGGAATAAGAAGAAAAGATGGAACTATTACTAAGAAGAGAGATGACCTTATAAAATATGTAAAAAAGTTCTATAAAAAATTATACAATAAAAAAGAACATACAGTTACTACATCATAATTGCCCAGAAAATTTAAATGCAGAAGTGAGATATGTAATTAAATGTATGAAGAAAAAAAATCTGCCAGAAATGATAAAATTATCTTAAAAGAATTGATAAAAGAGTAGAAAAAATATTGTTAAAGTTATGTATTAAATGTCTAAATGATAAAAATGTTGCAGATGATCAGAATAATATAGCAGACCCTTTGATATTTAAAAAAGCAATAAATATCTTTCAGTCTTTTACCAGTTCTATAGAAAGTCTTTACCAAGATAATAACTCATTTACATCAAAATTTGAATGTTAGTGAGCTAAAAGAACAATTTGGATTTAAAAGTGTTTCCAAATATTGAGAGAAATTATAAAAAAGATCAATGAATGTTAGTTGCTATTAAGCTTTGCATTTATAGCTTGTGTAAAGGCATTTGATTCTATAAACACTTCTTTAATTGGATACAGATATAATTTGTATACTTGGGAATTTTAGATGTAAATTGTAAGGGATTTAAACACAGACTTTCAAACTCCCTTCAGCTATGTGCTCAGTCTCATACTCCGATAGACATAACCACACACATGTGAAAAAAATAAATGATCTGCAATATACACATTTCATGGTGAACCAGCACTCATCAGTTGGTCCAGATCATCAACTCCCACATATATACACAATCTTTGCCATAAAATGTGTATATTGAAGATCATTATTTTTTTCACATGTGTGTAGTTATATGACTGGTTGTTTGAGATAGGCACATCACCAAAGGAAGTTTAAAGTCTGTGTTCAAATCCCATATAATAGACATTTTTTTAGTGGGTAATACATTGGATCATTAAGATATAGATACAGGATTTTGTCATACTTTAAGAATAGATATCAAAATGCAAAAACAATGATATTAATGGTATTAAAAAAATTAACACTGAGATAGATCTACAACAAAGTAATTCCATATCTTCAAAACTTTTTAACAGGTTTATAACAATTATTTTGTGGATTAAAATGGAAAGCTAGGGGACTAAAAGTAAATAAAAGTTATTCATTTAGGCTTTCAGATAATATAGGGGTTTTTTGTAAATATTTTTTCATAATTTCAGGAAATGTTGCAGGAGTTATTAATTAAAAGTAATAAATTAGAATTGAAGATTAAGACTAAAAACACTAAATATATATTTAATTGATGTTGCCAGAAGAAAAAAGAAAAAAATAATAATCATGAATTGGAAAAAATTAACAATTACAAATATCCTGATCAAATTATTAATGCAGATAAAAGCAAAATGAATGAAATTAACCAGAAAATTACACTTAGATGGAATGTTTTGGTTGAAATAACTTTAAAAGAAAATATACCTGTGTTTGAAAAGAAAGCTTTTTAATAGATATGTTTTATCATTTTTTACTAATGATTCAGAAACTTAAACACTTAATAATCCAGAGACTTTAGATCACTTCACAAAATGTTAGAAATAAGAATGAGATATTGAAAACAAACTAAATGAATGAGAGAACATGCAGATATTATTAATAAACATTGAAAAAATTGAGAGACTAAAATAGAGCTGAATTGGACACATTGCTAGAAGAGATAATAGTAGATGGACAAAGGTCTCCAAAGAGACTGCATGTGAGATTTATGGATAAAATAAGATTTGCTGATCTATTAGAAAAACAGAATTAAACTTGTAGAGACGATCATCCTGCTGTAGATTGATAATGATTAAAAATGCTAGTGATTTTGAAATGGTGAATAACAGAAAAATCTATTTCTTTTTCATTTTTTACAAGTTTAAGCATGTGTTACATACACACACACACTTGCTAAATAAATAGTGAAAAGACCATTTATTTTTGTTGTTGCTATATTGTAAATTTTACACTATTGAATAAATATTGTATTTAAACATAGGATTGTCTTACTTTCATTTTTTATAATATAACTATAAGCCTAAATCTATCTTAACATGGATCTACATAATGAGTCCTTAACAGAAGAATAATATAGAAATATTTCAGTTCACATACTAAAATATAAAGAGTTATAGAGTGAAAAGCAAAGATCAAATGTGAAATACATGTTTGCAAAAGAATGAAATATCAGTGATATAAATTACAAGTCTAAAATGAAATGGTGATGAGCATATTACTAAAAGAAATGACAATAGATGCAAACTGATGTCTTAAACTAGATTATCAGAGATTTGTAAATGACTTAGAAATAAACTGCACATTAATGGGATAAAAACAATTCAAAAGTTGTCTGTAGTGTACGTCAAAAAAAGTAAAAAATTTATTTTGGAGATATTTTTATTCAGCATGGATTAATAATAATTAAAAATAAGAGTGTTGATAAATTGTATGTCTGTCTGCACTATCTATGAACTGATCATTTGAAAAAAATCCTAAGTCTATTTTAAACTTTAAAAAAAATTTCAAACTTCAACCATATAGAAATTACACTTCATATCATGTGCATAACAGACAGTGTATTTACCAGTAAGCCACAAAACTCTACAATTTTTATGTCAGCCTATACATCTATAAAATATATGATTTCAAATTTTAAGTTGCAATAATAAATAATAAAAAATCAATACACACCAAAATAATAGTAATCTTAGTATGACATATGAATTTAAAAAGTGCAAAACATAAACATAAGAAAATCATGGTAAAAATTGGCATTCTATGAAAATAAAATTTGAAGAGTTTTGACTGAATAAAGATGAGATGGTTCTTTGAAAAGTGATAAAGGTACACTTCAAAATAGCACTCTAATCTAACCAAGGTCAGATTTATACATGTCCTTCTTTAACATTCCTCTTTTTCAATATTTTATTTATTGAACACTATATGTTTTATTTCTAGATCAATATTGATGAATCTTTGAATAAAGTTTAACAATAGAATTGATGATTCCAGCAAAATTAAAAGTAGATTTGGTTTCATTCACCTATTAAATGAAATACACTAGATACAAATTAAAAATTATTTTTTTTATTAAAACATCACATAATCACTTTTTCTTATGCTTACCCAAGTTGTTAGAACAGTAGAAAATTTCTACAACAGTGCAATAGATCTAAAGACAGGTGCACTGGTCTCAGATCCAATTTTCCACACTGATGAAAGCCACAGGCTAGAAATTAAGTCTGAGCATATTGGATAAGGAGGTACTGGATAGGGATTAAAATACATATTTTCTGCCATATATTGATTACTGTAGCTTACATTAGGTGGCACTATATTGTGGAGGAATTTTGTTAATACTTATTATTCTTTTCTATAGCAATTTATTCATATGGCCTCATCAATGTAAAAACTTAACTTTATTCCACCCAAACTAATAACAAAAAAATCCAAGTTAGGCATGTAGAACTGCTATGTTGTAACAGGTCATGTTAATAAATTGAAAATTTGTATATAAAAGTCTTGAGATAACCCATTGTAAGAATATTTCCAATATTTCCAAAGAATAATAGGGGAAAATATGTTATTCACTAGACTAGACAACTACTAAATATTAATAGTTTAATTGTTTTTAGTGTATATATTTTGCTATTGTTGTCTTATCCTTTAGCTATTACTAACATTATACTCATTTCTAAGCAATAATGAGACAGCTTTTGATTGCCTAGCTAAACAAAAACATAAACATTTTAGTAACCTGAAAAAATATTTCAAGTTTTTATAGTCACATTTGAACCTCAATTCATAATACTGGAAAGCGCATGAATTCCACTAATCTATAAAATCTATCTTAGTCAATATATAGAATTTATTACTTAAGGACAAATTTCTGATAGAATTAATAAACCAAGAGATAATACTAAAAAAGACATAGTTTTTAAAAAAAGTATCATAAACCAATGCAAGATTTAAAAATCAAAGTTCAGCAGAAGTTTTAGCATGAGAACTGACAGCTAAATCATGAGCCATAGACTTTGAATGGATGTCACTAAAAATCATTCAGTGCCTTCAAGACTATACTGGTCAGATTAAATTCATGGACAGCTATAATCAAATGATGAATATTATATTCCTAAAATTCGTGATTTTAACAAAGTTTATTGAAATCTTTATTAACGTTTTCACAGTGACTGACCATTCTAAAGCTTTTTCCGGACAGTTTTATCATAATCTTTCATTACATAAACTTTAACATAAAATTCATTTGGCTTTTTAATTAAATGCGAATTATGATAAGGCTTTTCACTATTGTTTATAGTAATGGGTTTTATTGATGCATTAGCCTAAAACTTTTTTAATAAAAAATATGTATACATAATCAAAGTTGGGTGCATTACTTCGTAAATATATATATATATTGGAATAATCAGTTAAATTAAGGTTTGACAAAGAAAAGAATTATTTGACGTGTAATTAATTTGCAAATAGATGGTAATAAACCAATATGGATCCATTAACTTATGAATAGATTCATTCAAAAATTAAAAAATTACAAAGTTTTATAATATAAAAAAATTAAATAATTATTTATCAGAAAACATTTATGTAATAAACTATGCGTAACAAAATCAAAAACCGCTTTATTAATAAGCTATACATCCGCGTGCGTATGCGTGTCTATTAAAAATATGCAAATTAAAAAAAAATAAAATCAGATTTCAAGTGGAAAATTAAATAATTTTTGTCATTTAAGTGTAATTGATTTGAATTAGAATAACTTTTCAAACTTTAAATTATGTAATAAAAAAATTAAATAAAGTTTAAAATAAAATATAATTAAATGCTAATTAAAAAACTCTAGAGATTTTTTAAAAATTATATTTATCTTTTAACAATAAAAATGTTTAGAACAAAGGTGTCTGGATAACTTTTATTATATATATTCAGTAAAGATAATAAGGATGCAATGTCAAAATAGAACAGTATTTTATTGGAGAAAGAAAGAGAAATCCGACATTATAGCAGAGTTTGAGAAAAAGAGATCTATTTGTAGCCTTAGCCAGCTCAAGACTAATTATAAAATCTGGCTGAGACTATTAACTTACGCATATTAATTATTTTGTTGGGATACTTTTGTAAGTATTAGTCATATATAAATGTACATCTACTGTACTAGAAGGCAAACAAAATAAAAGTGGTAAGATGAATAGCAAAAATGGAACCCTGAAAAAAATTACCGAATAATAAGATTGATCCAGAATGTAATGAAAAAGTATTCTCTCCTGAAAAGGTTAAAAAAAAAGGCAGGTTGTTAATGAGACTATTATTTCATCTCCTCTTTGACACATGAAACACGTTGTTGTATCTCAGTTAAGAACAATAATGAAGAACCTGCATTTTAACCATTCATCAAATATTTATTCTATAAATGTACATAAATTAACATTCGTAAATATTAATATTAAATCATTTGAGTGATAAATAATAGAACTAGAAAATTA
The DNA here is from genome assembly GCA_028023455.1 of Epiperipatus broadwayi. Taxonomy (NCBI): domain Eukaryota; kingdom Metazoa; phylum Onychophora; class Udeonychophora; order Euonychophora; family Peripatidae; genus Epiperipatus; species Epiperipatus broadwayi. The sequence continues at coordinate 93,995 of JAQFVV010007318.1, read as the reverse complement.
ATAATGAAAGAAATGCACAACATGTAATTAAGTTAATTAAAAGAATAATAATTTTTATATAACAAAACCTAATTAACTAAACAAGATATTCTCAGTAGATAGTAATAATTTCAGAAAACTTAAAAAGGGAAATTAAGCCAGGAACCAGGTAAAACTGTAACATGTAGAGCTTTGAAGAAGGATCTGAACAAGCCTGAATACCCAATGACTGTCCAGCTGAAAATCACGAGTGGGATCTAGAAATATTTAAATTTCACTCAGACTTAATCATGATTTTAGTAAACTTTTAAATAAAACTATAAATTTTATAAGTAGTCATCTGTTGATATTGTGTTATAAATCAAATCTTTGAATCAAATTTAAATATTAATATATATTTTTCTTACCTTAAATATTTATACTAAATATCTGTGCTCTAAAATAATCTTTTTTTAGGTTTTTCTTCCAATTCTTTTTTATTATTATTGAGCCATGATTGCAGTTTACTTATGCCTGAAGGTAGCAAGCACATGATTAGATCCATTTGTGTAAAAGATCATGTATATCTTAAAAAATATAATATTAATAAGACATTAAGATGTAATTTGATGAAAAATCAAAATGTTTAGATTTTAAATTGAATTATTAAATTTCTTTTACCAATTCACAAATATTTTTCAAAAGATATTGTCATACTTGGATATAGAACTTTAAACACTTTTCAATGTTGGTAATTTTTTATAGAAGGAAACAAGACAAAACATGTTTCTATTTTTATTGAAAAATGTAGTTAGAAAGAGAAGGGTGGTAAGTGTTTCTGCTGATGGTATTGAAATGTTAATAATGAGGTACAAAATTTTTTATCAGTGGCAAAATTTACTGTTTTTACTCATACTAACCAAAATTTGGTTATTATTAAAGTATATCTCTTTCACTAGTGGCATTCACACATATTGACAAAATCAATTAAACCTTGGACCTTGACCCTCAAATAGGTATATATTTGCTGACTAATATTGACTGGCTATGATATGGCTATTTGAAAATATGCAGAGTTTATCCAAAACATTCTGGGCTGTCTTGTAATAATAATAAATTCTAACCAAATGGGAGGTTCACTCATTGGAAAGCAAAAAAATGAATAAAACATTGAAGGTCAACATCAATTACAGTAAAGATTATATTGGTGATATATACTTTTTCATCTATTTTACTCAATTTCTGTATTTAAAAAAATATTGATTTAGTTACATGGCAGATCATATAATATTTAAGTGGCAAAAGAATCCCCTGATTGTGGACCCAGGCTACCATTAGATGATGGCATTTTGTTTAGGTACTTACAACTGCAGATCACTTTTAAGTGAAGGAAGATTGCAAGAATTAGAAGAAAAGTCTTATATTAAATGGGACATTATTGGATGTTGTGGTGTTAGAAGAAAAGATGAAGAGACAATTGATTTAAAAAGTGGACATGTACTCTATTATAAAGGTACAAATATTAAAAATACAAGTGGAGTAGGATTCATTATAAATAAAAAGTGGAAGAACAACATTGTGGAAATTGATGGTGTATCCTACAGAGTGGCAAGATTACTCATACAACTTAATAACAGATACCAAATGCAGATGATTCAGGTTTATGCCCCAACAAGTTCTCATAGTGATGAAGTAGTAGAAGATTTTTATATGGATGTACAAAAGACTTTTAATCAGAGTAAACAACATTTTAAATTTGTTATGGGAGACTTTAATGCTAGAATTGGTACACAAATGAAAGATGAAAGTGATGTAGGCAATTTTGGTTATGATAATAGAAATGAGAGAGGTCATAGTATTGTGGAGTTTGTAGAAAAAGAAAAACTTTATATTATGAATTCTTTTTTTGAGAAAAATGTTAAAAGAAAATTAACATGGAAGCATCCAAATGAAGGTAAAGCAGAATTGGATTATATTTTGACTAACAGAAAATACATATTTCAAGATTGTAATGTTCTTAATAAATTTAACACAGGAAGTGACAAAAATTATTAAGAAAAACAATATTTACAGTTGATATTTTTAATTTTCAGAAACATTCTAATGAATTTAAATTAGAACTTACAAATTGGTTTCAAGTATTAGTAGATTTTGAACATGATTCAGATTTGAGTGAAATTAATATGAAAATAATTGATACACTTTTAAAAACTGCAACAAAGATAGGTGGTAGAAAAAAGCAGCAATTGACCAATAAAATTTCTACTGAGAATAGAGAATTTATGAAGAAAAGAAGGAATATGAAGATATACAAAAATGATGCATTAAAAGGATTGAATACCTCAAATTCTGTAAAATGGTACAGAAAAGAGTTGAAAATGATATAAGAAAGTATAACTGTGTACTAGCAAAAAAAGCTGTAGAAGAAAATAAAAGTCTCAACAGTGTAAAACAACATTTTGGTATTGGTAGGAAATGTATATCTGCAATAAGGAAAAAAGATGGAACTATTACTAAAAAAAGAGATGACATCATGAAATGGATAGAAGACTTTTATCAAGAATTATATAGCAATAAAAAACAAGTACCTCCTATATCTATTATATCTTCTGAATTGCCCAGAATTTTAAATGAAGAAGTGAGACATGCAATTAAATTTATGAAGAAAGGAAAGGCTCTAGGTAATGATGGAATTATAATTGATATATTAAAAGAAGCAGGTGAAGAAATATAATTTTTTTTAGCAAAGTTATATACCAAATGTCTAAATGATAAAGATATACCAGGTGATTGGAAGAATACAGTACTAATATTTAAAAAAGGTAATAAAGAACATATTAGAAATTACAGACCTATCAGCCTTTATCAGTTTTATACAAAATTTTTACCAAGATAATTACAACTCGTCTACAGAGAACATTGGATTTTCACCAAACAAGAGAACAAGCTGGATTTAAAAGTGTTTTATCCAGGTGTTGAGAGAAATTATAGAAAGGACAAATGAATATGAGTTGCCATTATGCTTTGGATTTGTATATTATAAAAAGGCATTTGATTTTATAAATATTTTTTCAGTGATTAAAGCATTGGAGTATCAAGGTATAGATCCAGAATATTGTCACATTTTAAAGAATATTTATAAAAATGCAACAGCAACAATTATATTACATAATGATACTAGGAAAGTCAACATTGAGATGGGTGTAAGACAGAGTGATGCCATATCTCCAAAACGTTTTACAGCAGTGCTGCAAGTAGTATTTTGTGGATTAAAATGGGAATCTAAAGGAGTGAAAGTAAATAGAGATTATTTGCCTCATTTAGATGTTGCAGATGATGTAGTTGTTTTTGCAAATAATGCTTTAGAGCTGCAGGGAATTGCAGGAGTTATCAGATGAAAGTAGAAAGTAGGTCTAAAGATAAATGTTAAAAAGATTAAAGTAATGTTCAATTGATTTCCTCAAAATGTAAAAATAAAGATAGATTATACAAATACTTTGTCAGATTATTAATACATATGGAAATATAATGGCTGAAATTAATCATAGAATTAAACTTGTTTGGAGTGCTTTTGGTGGATATAACTTGATACTAAAAGAAAATATGCCTATGTGTTTGAAAAGAAAATTTTTTAATAAATGTGTTTTACCAATTCTTACTTATGGATATGAGACTTAGACACTTAATAGAAGAGCAATACAAAGACTTCAGACCACTCAAAGAAGTGTGGAAAGATGCATCTCAGGAGTAACAAGAAGAGATTGAAACTGCAATATATGGGTAAGAGAAAACAGGTGTTATTGACTTCATTGATAAAAATTAAAAGACTAAACTGAAGGGATGATAATAGATGGACAATTGAAATTTTAAACTGGATTCCAAGAGTTTGCAAAAGACCCAGAAAGCAACTACTTGTGAGGTGGATGGATGAAATAAGAAAGTGTGCAGGGGTGATGTGGAGAAGAGAAACTAAAGATCAGAGAAGATTCTTTGAACTTGGAGAGACCTTCATCCTGCAGTGGATTGATAATGGTTGATGATGATGATGATTCTATCACTGGCAGTTTTTGTAATTAGTAAGAAAAGTATCATTTGAAAGAAAGATAATGTAGGCAATGGATAAAATAAAACAGTTTTCAAATCATCCACATTAGAGCAAAGGGTTTTTCAACATTCTCTCAGTGAAGAAAAAAACACTATGTTATAATATGTTCATCTATTATTGGATGGCAAAAGCTTGAAATAAAATATCATTTACCAACATATGCTGTCATTTGACAAAGTTCTATTTATTAGCTATAGATTACTTTTAAATGAAAGTATAAACTACTTCAAATGAATGAGGAAAGCTATGGTATAGCTAGAATTTTTGGTCCCTATACAAAATTAAATACCTTTTTAAATATTTATAATATATACTTAATATTTTATCAAGAATATATACACATATAGGTAAAGAGGTTCTAAAATTCAAAATCCCATTAATTTATAATCTTGGTTTATTTCATAACAGCTATGGATGAAATAATTTTCTAATATTAAATAAAATAATTACTCTTTCTTATTTCATTGTCAAATATATACCATATAATACTAAATCATCAATGCACTTTAATACTGTTACACAATGCTTTATTTAATAGCCTATATAAGTGTAAAATTTAAAGAGGGGGGTACTAGAAGTATAAGGTAAATTTTTTAAAATTTAAATTTAGAAATTGAAGTAAGGAGATATAAGAGTTCTGAAGAAGATTGCTGGAACAATCAAAACTGTAAACTGTAAAAGAGGTTGGTAAATAAAGCATTGTGTAACAGTAATAAAGTGCATGGATGATTTAGTATTATATGGTTATTAAATAAAATATAAAAGTATGTAAAATTAAAAGAATAGATAAACAATTGATTTGAAATGTGTATCTTTGTTGTAGACATAAATACTGAAAACAACATTGTGAAGATTGATAACATAACAGCTACTATGGCAATATTAATTATTCAATTTATTGGACAATACAAAATGCATATAATTCAAGTTTATGTCTAAACAAGTTTTCATTATAATGAAAAAGAAGAGAATTTTTATATAGGCACAGAGAACACTCTTTATCACAACAAACAATATTTTAAAATTTGTCATGGAAGATATTATTAGAATAAGAAAATGATTGAAAAATTAAGATGATATAAATAAATTTGCTTGTGGAAACAGAAATAAAACTGACATAGATTTATGGAATTTGGGAAAAAGTTTTATAATGGATTTCATTTTTAAAAAAGAAAATTCTAAGCAAAAATTGAAATAAAAATATGACGGCATTGATTTTATTTTAGTTAACAAACATTATGTCCTTCAATAATAAAATACACTTAACTATATTCACCACAAAAAGTGATCATTGATTAGTGATGGGGAAAGATGCACAATAATGCAAAATTAGAAAGACAAATTCTATTAGCAAATATATATTATGCATTATTATCATTTTCAACCATTATCAACTTATTGTAGAATGACGGTCCTAACTTGCAAAAAAACTTCCTTATTCCATCAACATATTTATCCCACATGTAATGCTTTTCTAGATCATTCACAATCTCTTATGACCCAATTTGAACTTTACCTATTTTGTTACTGTATCTTCCAGCAATATGTCCAACCCAACTCTACTCCAGTTTCTTAATTCTTTTAATTATGACAATAATAACTGTTTTTTCTCTCACCCATGTCTCCTTGTTATTCCTAAAATGTATCCCTCCATTTGTCAAGTGATTTAAGGCCTCTAAATTCCTCTTTTGTTAAGTATTTAAGTCTAAGATTCAGAAATAAGAACTAATAAAACACATCTATTAAAAACCTTTCTTTTTGAACTCTATTTTTTTTTAATATTTAATTATTTACTAAAATTACTTCATTAAAATTTAATTCTATGATTAATTTTATCCATTATGTTTCTGTCTATGTTAATAATATAACTAAGGGATCTATCAGTAATTGTTCAATTGTTCACTTCTAATTCATTGTTATCAATCTTTATTTTCTTTATTCTGAAAAAATCTATTGAATATTATTTGTTTTTTTTTTTTATCATTTATTTTTAGTTCTACATTTTATTATATTTTTATAACGCTTGCAATATTTTCTTAAGCTCTGAAGCATTATTTACAAAAACAGCCACAGCATCTGCAAAATCTAGACAAATTTAAAAAATCTCCATTTATTTTTCTCACTTGACATCCTGTGACTTTACACAAACATGCATAAAATTATCAGCATAATATTATATATATATATATATGTTATTTTTTTAATTTTATAATAGATATTACTTATTGTTTGTTATTACTTTTTACTTTGCTGCTTTTGCAGAAAGGGTTTTAACCATGAAAAATCAACATACTGAATAATCAGAATTTTTTAAATATTAAACTGATTAACATTGATATTACTTCTATACATTAACTAGTACTGAAATACCCCACATGGTTTAGTGCAGTAATAAAGTGATAGACTCTGGAACTCAAAGTTTATGTTTCTGACTCCAACTCTTTCATTTCCAATGCTCAAACTTGTTATAAGCTCTTATGCAATAAAGCTTTTCATAAAATAAAATAATTGAATTTTTGTTTTTGCTTGTGAATTTATAAGAAGTTTGGGCACTTGGGATAGAGTTGAACCATGATCCTGAACTCCAGAATTTACCATTGCACCAGACTATACAGAAAAAGTAATTGAATGGTTTTTTACTCAAGAGTTTATTAGAAATTCAAGCATCAGAGTAAGAGAGCCAACTCACAATTCCTAAATCTTAAGCCATAAAGTCTGTACTCTAACACTGTACAGAATCATGCAGAGCCACATTTTATTATACCTCAGTGTTCACTTATATTAGCAGACCATCTAATAGGTACAATACCAACAAAAAACTGAAATTCATTTAAAAATACTTAACCATTCATTTATTCTATATGTTTTTTCATCAATAGTTTTAGACATTCTATAATGCTACTATAAAGAGTTTAAAAAGTATACGCTCACACTTTATCTATTTTTGCAATTTTAATTTTATTAGAATCTTGAAAATGGAAGAAATTGTGTTATAAAAATAAAAGTGAAAGAATTTAAAACTTAAAATAATGCTTTTTAATACTTGAAAAGTTATTTAATTTGTGTTAGAAGAAATAACAAAAATAGATTAAAAATTGCAATACCTTTTGAATGCAGGAAATCTGGAATCTTTAGATTAAATTGAAATAATTTGATAGTGATAAATGACAAAAACAACTATATGAACCTGCAATTATTTATTTACCAGGACAATTATTATTACCCTATTCTAGAACCATCTCTTCTATGTAATCTTGAGTAGTCAATAGTCACCAGATAGAAATATTTATTTTCAGATCAACTAGTTTTTGCCTGAAACAATAAAAATAGGATTCAAAGCTGAAACTAATGCACTTTTGAGCGGGACCATAAATCTGGGTTTCACTGAGTACTCAAACTTATAGAAAATGATTTTAAAATAGGGTGAAATTAACTGTTTTTGTCAACATGTAAAGAAACTTATTGAGAAATTAGATAATTTTATTGATATTAATCTTCCTAGATAAAGAATAGAAAGGATTGTGAAGTCTCTGAAATATTGGTCTAATGCCAGATATAAACAGCTATGCAAGAGAATTAACTTGAGTTTGAAACTTTAGATTTTTTTGAATTTCATCTTATTAATCTCAATAGTATTAAAAGGTAAAAGATGGTTGATAGATCCAAGTCAGACTGGAAATGATTTATATATCATTATAACACTTGAAATTCATTAAATATTCAAATCTCAATTGAAGCTCCTAGAGTAGATATAGATACCTGTTCTTTATATGGATAAATATTGAATAATTGTAATGAAAATATATGAAAAGTTATACCCTTCCTGACAGAGATATTTTAAATGCTGGCTCTGACTAAGCATTTATCACAAAGTTTGTTGAGGAATTGGCAATCCTCATTGTTTATAACTTACAAGCTTAAGAGAATAGGGTCATGTGATCTATGACTCTTATTTTGATGATTTATGGATTATTTATCTTTTTTAGATGATTTTGTTAATGGAATTAAATTATAGGTGGTGTAATAAAAATTAATACATTTTAAAAATCAGAAAGTGACTCATTACAGTAAAATGTAAAATAGAGATTTATTAAAAATATTTTAATTTAAAATTATCTATATAAAAATAGAGACAATAATGATTAAAAAAAAGTTGCTGGGGTTTTCAAGGTATTAAAAAGAGAATCTATAATGGAATTAAAAAGTATATAATAAATATATTCAACCTAAAATAGTTCATTATATAGTTGAAAATACTTTAGGAATCTTTCCATACAGAAAATGTGAAACTGAAAATTATACTGAATAGGCTAGGCAAGTTAAAAAAAGATGAGGATTTTATAGTTTTTAATTTTATTTTGTTAGTAATAAGTAATTAGACAAAGAATGTTATATCATCAATATATAAATAGTATTACAAACCTATTACTTTGATTTAAATAGTTAACAAACAGATTTTAATATGTTTGCTAACACTTTTAAACAAACTTATTTTTTTAATTTTTTTTTACCTTTTGCTATGAATGTTAGAAGTACTATCTACAGTAAGTTTGACTATATCATTAAAACCTAGATTCAAATCTGGAACTAATTCTTCAAGCATTACACATTCATCTTTTAACATTTTGTACTATTCAAAGTAATAACATGAAATTAAAAAAACCCAACAACATTTTAAATTAGTTGATTACTCAAATTTACAATAAATAGCTCTAAAGTAGAATGAAGATAACTAAGCATATAAGTGATTGTATAATGTTGTTGTTACTATTATTAATCTTTCTAACTCAAAGGTATAAGGAGCCTATAGCTTTTATTGAGTTGATGTCTCAAAAATATAGAAACAAATTTAGTGTCCGATCCTTATAGTTACACAAGCAAATAACATGGACCAAAATTGGTTATGAAAAAGGCTTTTTATGTATATTAAAAAAATGTGATATTTATATAGCTGTTGTAAAAAATTTATTATTTTCTGATTATTATTTTATGGAAGAACAGCATAAAGATATTTATTCTTTTCCAATTTTGGCTTATTAGCTTAAATAGTTTAAAGGCATAAAATCTGCTGAATCTGATGAAGGCAAAAGCCAGAACCCAATCAGTTTGGAGATGGGGATTATATAGAACTATATCATCTTGTACCCAATGATTACTCATGCTTAAAATATATTACTTTGTTATAAAGTAAAGATAACTGCTCTTGAAATATCTGATATAAAATTCATTCTGATGTACAATTCATTTTTTATCTATTTAAAGCATCATTGTTTCATGTGCAGTTTTGCAAAACAATAAAATAACAAATTCAAAAGCTATAGATCTCTATTTCACTTTTCCTAAGAGCAAAGTAAAAAAATAAATCTAAATTGATAACTGTTGTCTTCAATCTACCATTTGAATGTTCCATTATCATAACTCTTTCTGAGCAATCATTACTATTATTACTGATTCATTTTCAGCCTTTTTCTTTCATAAATTTAATACCAGATTGTACATTTTTGAAAAACAGTATATAAATATAAGCACAAATGTTTCATTATAAAATATTATTCAGCCAAACAGTAGCTTTCCTATCAGAATTATACATTGAGGTTTTCTACAGCAAATGTTTTTATGATTAATATTGTTTTTATAAAATTAAGATTTCTACAATAAACTCAAATTCTATAATGATCTTTATTAGCTAACACTGCATGCATGTGTTTAAAATGTTTTAGAGGTTTATTTTCTTTTGACTAAAGCATTAGACATCTTTATTACATTTCAAGGCATGGTTACCAATTTAGTTCATTTTTCTTTTTCTAGAAAGTTTAACAATGAAAATTCTGGACTGTAATTCTTATAATTATTCTGTTACTGTTTATGAATTTTAGCTGTGAACCAAAAAGTGGAATTTAAAAAAAAAACTAATTTTGGCTCAGTTGGTTAGAGTGTTGCCTTAAAATTCAATTATCAAGAATTGAAGGATCCAGGTTCAAATCCCATGGTGGTACTGTCACTGGTCAGGTCAGCAACACATGAAAAAGAGGGGTAATAATACCTCTCAGAAAGTGCACATACTAACCTGTTTGATGTACTATTACTAACAGTTGAATGTATTTAAAATATTTAAATAAGTTAAATTTTTCTAAAGACATTCAATACACATATTAGATGATGGAAATAATCCAATATAAAAATACAACTAGAACATCATCATCACAAACCTTCAGTAAAACACAATTTTTATTTCCATGGTTAGTTTTCATACTTTTTATTTTAGGAAAAATTGATTATGCTTTTCAAATTTATGTGAATTGTGTACAAAAGATACAGTAAGATTGTTTAGAGAGAAAAAGTTGATTAAATTTAACATTTTTTATTCCCAATACTGTAATTGGATGTTAAATAAAAAAAATTATTGATGCTTTTCATATCCATATAAATTTTTATATTTCTACACAGATTGTGTAGCATTAAAATATGAATTAATTAATATTATTTTTACATTTTCGATTTTTTGTTGTGTTGCATATTTTTGCTCTAGGTTATGGTATTGGAATAAATTACCTTTTATATGTATTTCAATATACATCACCATGAATAAATGTTACAACAATTGTAACCAGTTATTGTCATTATAGCAGATACTATTGTAACTATTCAGAATTAAAAAAATATCATATAATACCAGCTTAGATAATGTTTTTCAAGAATATATTCTGTTTTAATTTTAGTGCTGTAACTTTGAATAGCTACTATATTTTAGATAGTATTGCTTATTAAATACATATCCACTGCCAACTTATTTATACATCAGATTAGTTTCAAGCTTACCCAAAAACTAGTTCAAAATATGGATAGGAGATATAATAACACTGGATATAAATTTGATAAACACTATCTTTTACTAGCTACTAATAAAAACACAAATAAAATAGACAGAGATTATTTCTAGAAAATAAAAAATGACTTCATTGATTAACATTTTTTAAAAGCTAAAATGATACTGTGTTGTAGAAAGAAAATATTGATTCTGACTTTACAATAAAATATATATTTTCCAAAAATCACAAATTTTTGGCCTAGAAATATATTTCTATTAGCAGTACCTGAAAATCTAAGTCAAATCAGGATAACACTAAGTCAATGCATAGAGTCTCCATAAATTTATTGATAATTTTATATATTTCACTAGTTAATAATTTACTATATTTTTTTAACTCATTTTAATATTTTATATTATTATATAGACGAAAAATAAACCATTTGTGAACATTAATATTCTTACTTATAAAACTGCCAAATGAGGTTTTAGTTTTTAGCTTTCCTGATTGTTATTTGATTTAGTTGATAAGAAGCCCTAACTTTTCTATCATCAAAGTGATCTCACAAGACTTTGTTAGTTTATTTCTTTACATTAAAGATCCATCTTTAATTATGTAAGCATTACAACTTAACAGAATTAATTGTTAATAAAAATCAGGATCGACATACTTTTATTTATAGTAGCAAGACTTCATCAGTATACAGATATGTATTGTTAACATTAATTTTTACTTTAATATCATAATAACTGAAACACAGGCTTATTATATACCTGTGTCTATATATGTAATATATAGGGTATATGAGCACATTATTTATCTTTTCGACATATATGTGTTCAAATGTATCAGTGTTATAAGATAGAGTGGTGAGTGGTGTGTCGTTTAATATCATAACTAAATTGATTGTTTTATTTAATATCTTTGTTATATTCAAATTACTTTCTTTGTGTTTTAGTTCAAACTATTTATAATTAATTGCATTTTATAATAAAATTCACAAATGGTGTCTAATTTTTTCCTTTCCATATCTAATTTTAAATATATATATATAAATGAAAGGTGTGGATTAAAGAAGATTAATAATATTTGGAAGAAGCTATTGGAAGACAAAATAAAATTTAAAACTTCTCAACCAATAGAATTTAAGTATGAGGAGAAACAAAAAGATAAAAATGATTTTAAATCTCACACGCATTCTGATGATTTGAGAAAGAGAACGCTTTGAAAAAAATACTTGTTATTGTACCGAAACATCAGCTATTTAGCTATTTTACCACATGGAATATCCCGAAAATAATAATAGTATGAAATCATCATTTATTCCTGAAAATATTAGAATTAATATATATATACTGTGTGTGTGCCCTAGTAAAAATGACTTGTTCTCATTCAAGATACTGCAGTGCTATATCTGAGTCAATTCTTGTTTTACATAGCAACATAGTTTAGCTATTCACTACAACATTTTAAGATAGTAACAAATCTGGATCACAATTTATAACTAGAAATGTTACAGTATGTTTTGGAACTTCATAGATATACACACACATGTATGTAAAGTCAATAACTCCACAGAATGTTATGTTTTCAGCAATGCTACCTTGTAAATCAAAAATGCATTGCTGAAAAAATATGAATGCTTGGGGGGGGGGTGTCAACATTTTGTATTTAAATTTTCAACTAGCAATAAGTACTGGGTCTATTTCTTACATAAAAATATGCATGTGTGTATTAAATATTTTTATGGATTGATTAAGATGTAAATAGAGAAATAAGTGAGAAGTTTTCATGTAATCACTAAAGAAAAATATTCACCAGTAGTGTTGATAGGTAACCTCATATTAAAATTAGTAGATACAAACTAAACTGCATATTTTAGTAACGAACAATAGCTTTATCTTAACTCAGCAGCTGATTCAGCTTAGCTCTGTCAATTTTAATATATATAGTTTTTTATAGTTATTTTGCAGTAACTTATATGACTATAATATTGTCAAAAACTTATAAACACATAATCCATCGAATTATATATAACTCAAAATAATAGACAACTCATTTGTATACAATTAAATTAAATTCAATTTCCTACAAAACAATTATCTATTATTTCAAGTTATGTATAATTCAATTGATTAAGCGAGTATATATATAGATAAAAATATATTTTTGGGTACGAATCGTGTATTATTTTGCATTACAATCCGATATTTCGACGGACTAGCAGCCGCCATTATCAAGGTTAACTTTTGAAAGAACAATCGTTAGATCTCAAAGAATAACGTGACTATAATAATAAAATTGTAGATTTATTAAATGATGGAACTTATAAAAAGATTATTAGAGATCCTCTGACATATTTAGAGAAAAAGACAAAATGTCTAATCAAACGTTCTAGTATAGATGAAGATATGAAAATTAAAAATTCTCCAAGAGAAGGTTCTTCATTATATCCTAAATTTTATGGATTGCCTAAAATTCATAAACCTGAGATTCCATTGTGACCTATTGTGTATGCTATAGGTTCTCCCACACATGCTTTGGCTCGATATTTAGCCCAATGCTTACAACCAATGACAGACAGGATTCCATCAAGAATTAAAAATTCAAGTCATTTTATTTCTATAATTAAAAACTTAAAACTGACTGAAACTGATTTATTGGTTAATTTTGATGTTTCTTCTATGTTTACTAATATTCCTGTTGAAGAAGCATTAAGTATAATAGCACAATACAATGATTTACCTGATTTTATTATTCCATTAGCGAAGCATTGCCTTGAAAATACATTTCTTGTTTATAATTCTCAAAAGTTTAAACAAATTAAAGGACTCTCTATGGGATCTCCACTATCACCTGTAATTGCTGATCTTTTCATGGATAATTTTGAAACTTGAGTATTATGTGCAGCTACTAAAAAACCTTCTATTTGGCTTATATATGTGGATGATACATTTGTTATATGGCCTCATGGCATTGATGCCTTAAATTCTTTTCTTGTTTTTATAAATAATTGGCATCCAAATATTAAATTTACTATGGAAGTGGAAAATAACAGATCACTTTCTTTTCTAGATGTTTTAATTGGAAGAAAATGTGATGAAACATTCCACCCATACAAACAGATATGTTGATTTTAATTCTTATCATCATCCTGCACAGTTTTTTTTTGTAGCAAAAAATCTTTTAAGTAGAGCTTATAATTTATTGGAAAAAGAACATCTTACTCAAGAAATAGAACTTACAAAAAATATTCTACTTTCTAATAATTATAATAAAAACATCATATGTAAGGTTTTACATAACATTAATACTAAAAAGAAAAAAGAGGATAGAATTGATGATTCTTCTTTTAATAGAGCAATTTTACCTTACATTAAAGGGGTTACTGATAAAATCAGTAGAAGACTATCTTGTTTTAATATAAGGACTACTTTTTCTACTGGCAAAACATTGGTGATTTTTTATATAAACCTAAAGACAGAATATTTTTGGAACACCAAGGAGTTTGTGAAATTCCATGTTTCCAGTGCTCAAGAAGCTATGTAGATCAGTCTAATAGACAAATAAATGTTAGAATTAAGGAACATAAAAATGCGTTTAATCAAAAAAATTAATACATCAGTTTTTACTTTCCATTTTTTTAGAAATTAGTCACAAACCTGATTTTGATCATACAAAAATACTTGCTAATTTGGAAAATATATGATTTAAGAACCATGAAAGATTCAATTGAAATATTAAAGAGACCTACTGGTTTAAATAGAACCGATGAAGCACAATGTATTTCAGCTATATGGAAACCTATCATTGTATCTATTATTAACTTGAAATTAATAGGTGAAAAAACTGAGGGAAATAAACATTTTGATAAGCCTCATATTGTGAATGCTGAACTACTTCAAGTTGAATCTCACTTCTCATCTTGCACTGAGTCACATTATTCTTTGAGATCTAACAATTGTTGTTTTGAAAGTTAACCTTGATAATGGTGGTTGCTAGTCCATCGAAATATCGAATTGTAATGCAAAATAATATATGGTTCATACCCAAAAATATATTTTTATCTACATTATATAACCATGAACCCATTAAATATAATATATATATATATATTGTTGAAACATTAAACTTTATTGATAAAAACATTTATGCAATTTTAAGCACAAATTTTATAAAATGAATAATGGGTGACCCATGAGACTTCCTACAGTTGCCCAAATATATAATTTTGTTATATCTACATGTAAAGAAAATATTTTAAAAAAGGAAAATTATCAGAGAGAGATTATTTTATACAATTGATATGTTGATGATGTTTTTGTTTGTGGAAAGCCAAATGCTATTAATGATCTGTTTAATGAATTAAATAATATAAAGGGCTTAAAGTGGATTAAAACAGATGAAAATTCAATGAGTGTTCAATTTTTAGATCTCAAGATAACTAGAAACAAAGATAAACTGGATTACTGTATGACTCTTAAACCAATAACAAAAAGAGGATATATTCCATATGAATCAAAAGTACCAATGTCACATAAAATGGCAGGTTTAAAATCATTTTTATTTAGAAATGATAACCTTTGTAAATATGCATCAGATAAAACTAAAAATATTGAAATTTATTACAATGAATTGTTAAATGTTGGATACAATTATGATTGTGTTTATTATACTATTAAAAATTTTACTTCTAAATATAAAAATATTAATAATAATGTTAATTCTTCTGATAAAAAACTGTGGATATCAATACCAAATATTTTGAATCAACAGGCAAGTTTCATTAAAAAAATTTATAAAGGAATACGTGATATTGCATTTTATGTACCACCTACATTAAACAAATTAATAAACAATTCAAAAGATAAAACTTTATTGATAAATAAAAATTGTATCATTTACAAATGGATATGTAGGTGTGGTAGTAGTTATATAGATGAATCGAGGTGCACATTGGAAAAAAGAACAAAAGAGCACTTATTATTATTTAAAAGGGTTCAAAATACAAGACAAAATTTTAAAAATAATGATACTTCATCAGCTTCTGTCTTTTATGACCATAATAAATCATGTATATGGGGTTTCGATTTTAATTATAACAACGTAAAAATATTGGAAACTGAAAGAAATAATAATAAAAGGAAAATTAAAGAGGCGATGTTAATATATAAATATAAGTAAGATTTAATTAATAGGCAAGCAGCAAATGTTAAGATCACAGAATTATGGAAAGATTGACATCATGGAATTATGGGAAAGCTGACATTTTTTAAAAGTGATAGTTGACAAAAACTACAAGTTAGTTGAAAGCGCTTCTAAGTGACAGTTATACATATATTTTTTATAAATTATTAAGTGCTGTATTTTCAAATATTTATTTATAAATTTACGTATATTATTTTGAAGAAATACAGACATCGATTTGTAATATATATATATATTACACTTTTATTTACAAGTGTTGGACTTATTTTGACAAATTGTGTGTGGATGTGTAATTGGAATTTTTCATAGACTTGATATTAATATTAATAATTCAATGCAATTTGTCTGTAATCAACTCTTAATTCGATTTCATGTATAATTGTTATATTTTGCTTTGTTATACTGTTAAATTATGATTACAAGCATAGTTTTACTTAATTAATAATAGAAGTCTGGCCAGAGAGATATTAATAAGGCATATTTAGTTATTTTAATTAATTTTGATCCTCTTAAATATGCTTTCTCTCTCTTTTTTAAAATCTGATTAGAGATGCAAATTGTTTGTTAAAAGAGGGTATTAATATAATTAAGTAACCCCCTCTCTTTATAGCATATTTTAAATGCCTATAATGAATATATGTAAGGCTAGTTTGATCAGTTCTCTCTATATGTTATTCAGAATTTATCTGAAACTAAGATAACCTTTAGTTTGATGGATGACTGTTTGCATCAGCATCATTATTGAGTTATATTATTAGGTTCAAATATTATAGAAACTTAGTAAACAGTTGCAATATTATCACTGTAGTAATTACATTATATTTCTGGCTAGCATTGTTATTTATTACTTGGCAAACCATGATATTAAATGAATATTATGTTATTCACTGAGCACAAAAGTCAGCTAATACATTTAAATGAGCCCAAACACTATATTACTCCCAGACTGATTACATTCCATTGTATAATGCCTGTGAGTATCTATTTGATCTCAATGTGATCCATAAATTGTATAATTTAATTTATTTTGTTTTTTATTACTAATAATTTTAATAAATGTATTTAAATTTATCCTGTCTTCATTATTATTTTATCATATCCCAATCCAATCCACTTACTTATTAATTATATTATCAGACATTATTATACAAAGTGTCAATATTATATTAGCTTAGCCATTAATAGATGTTTAGTCCATGTGATGCAGGTGTGATTAGACATAGGGTCTCATGTTTCTCCCTGTTTAAAGCCAGCTCACAATTAAAATTAAGGCCTGTGTGCAACTTCAGAAATGTCACTCATATAGTGTTAAATCACAGGGTATTGGTAAATGATTTGGAGCTTGTTTCAGACTCTGGATCTTACCATCCCATTTTGATCAGTTTTCTTATGTGAATGTACAAATCTGACCAGTACAATGTAGATAATACATTATTAATATATTTTTATCTACCAAATGCTTTTAACATTTCTTAAGTTTTAACTGTAAATTAGATAAGCATTGTGTGAACTTCTTATAATCAACATATAATGCATTGGTCAAACTCATTTCTTGCTGTATATAAAAACAATTCAACTGTTGGTAAAAAATTGAAAGTCAATAGAAATTCCATTCAAAAATAATGAGGTTGAATTATTCATTTTTCTTTTTTTATGTTAATTAGACCATGATTAGTTTAAATATAGATAATACATTATCAATATATTCTATCTTGTTGATGCTTTTAACATTCTTAAGTTTTAATTGTAAATTAGATTTTAGCAGTGTGTGAACTTTTTATAATCAACCAATAATGGGTTGGTCAATATCATTCACCACCATAAACAATTAAACTGTTGATAAAAAAGTTGAAAGTCAACATAAATTTCCATACAATAAAAAAAAAAGTTTGAATAGTTCATTCTTTTTTTATGATTAGCAAAACAGTCGAGATTTTTTTTGTACATTTTGCAAAATAGCTTATATACACTAAATGTACTTATTGGTCATACTATGCTATTGTACGTGCAACTTGTTGGCTCGATTTTGTGAGGTTGAATATGTACATATTTTAGTGAATTTTTCTACAGGAGCAATTATTCCGTTTAATACATGAATGCTTCATCCCTGATATACATAACTTTAATTTATACTTCATTATATATGTAATACTTTTGTGAACATATGTGTATATGCTAAGTAAAACAGGATATCTTTTTCTGGATAAATGCACCATAGTCATAGCCCTTTTATTTTGTTGTGTGTCTGCATCTTATACAAGCTTTTTTTTTTCATAATTGTGAAAATGGCTCATTCACAAATCATCAACTATTGTTTTCTCTCCTGTTTATGGCAGCTAAATTTAATAATGAATACCTTTGAAATGAAAAATCCATAGTCCAATAGGGTTGCTTACCAGAAGAAAAATATGCAGGCTAACATTGGCAAAAATGGAAAAAATTATCTAGGTATTTTTAGAGAAAGATAAATATATAATTTATATACAATATATAAATGAAGTACTCGTACATTTATCTGTACAGACTATTACAGAAAAATAAAACCTACTAAACACTGCAATTGACAAATTGAAATGAAAATATATTAGAAGGCATTAAATATCTAGATCTCATGATACAATAGAATAAAAACAATCTGAATTATAAAACACTTATAAATCATTGAAAATAAAAGATGCAACCCAACCATAATCAAACATTCAAAAATCACACAAGCATTCAGGATTTGAAGCATTCTTGCAGAAAAACCAGCTTCTCTGAAAATGCAAAACAGATAATGTCAGTGAATATATAAAAGATCTATGCAGTTTAAAGTACAACTTCAATACATTAAAAAGCAATCTAATGATTTAATATAAAAATGAGGCAAAATATAAGACCACAAAATGATAATGAAACATGAATCAGATGCTTTATATTCCAAAATGCCTGGTAAAATAAAGAAATCTGCAGGTAAAAATACAATATGATCTTCCATACCCCAGCTACCCTTAATAGACCAATTAACAATACTAAGAACTGATATAATCTATAAGGTCCAATGCAATGACCCTCAAATTGATATATTACAACAAATTCTAGTCTAACACTGCTCTAAAAATAGCATAGTGAAAATATTTATACAAATACATGACAAAAAACCTAAATAAAGGTCCATTTTCTGGAATCATGGGAAAAAGGACAACCACAGATTCAATCCATAAAGTATTAGCCTGGCTTGCTTAGAATCTGATTACCAAAAGAAGAAGGTGAAAGAGACATAGTTCATAGCTAACCCCAAGAATATCACAGGTGGAATATGTAAATAAAGCCATTTACATAATTATAATAAAAAAAAAAGATTATATAGGAAGCAGCAGTACAACTAGATAATAAATCTATGATTGCAATACTTGACACTGAAAATTCGTCTATCCAGACAAGAAAGTGTAAGGAAAAAAAAAATCCACTTTGTCAAATCATACACAAACGTATTTTATACATATATATATAATAATTATTTTTATGTATTAATCACATTGTAATCAAACAAAATTAAAAGTGTTATCATGTAATGGCTAAAGAAATCTGTAAGCAGTATTATTTCTGGGTAATTATCAATTACTATTGATGGTCATTCAACTATATTGATTTAACAATTTACTCTAATAATTAACAATATTTTTTTTAATCTTGAGTTTACTTAAAAATGAAAATAGGTCTTTGTTACTGTTAAACCAAGGTATTATATGGATTTAATTCAAGATATATATTTTAAAGCTATGATGACTTAAAATAATTATATCTCTTTATATTCTATAAATATTATCTCATTTTCTCCGAATTCTATGTATTTTAAATTAAATATTTGTATAAATTAATTACAATGTATTCAAGAAATGAGTAGGATTATATTTATATATTACTGACTAGAGAAATGTCTTATTAGTGCTGTTTGTTAGATTACTCTAAATCACTAATGATAGTCTTTGAGTACTTAGAAATAAAAGGAAGTCTTTTTTATATCTAACTGAAGGAGTGATGCAGATTTAAAATCCTGCCATATATATATATATATGTCAACTGTGATTAATGCTTCAAAAACAGGTATTTATATTGAAATCATTAATAAACATATAAATGTGTAATTTTATTAAAATTAACATGAAAATAATGAAAATGTCAAAATAAAATGAGTACACAAAGGAAATTTTTTTTTTTTTTTTAGTGTGTTTTAGATCAAATTTTGTAACATAACGTTCACTGACTTCTCAATTTCTATACTATTTGAAACATTCCCAATGTTTTAGAGTTTGCAAACAATTTTTGTGAAAAGGTAATGTATACCCAATTTTTTTCAATATTTCCATAGTTTAACATTTTAAAAATATAATCTAAATCAATTTACATTATCATTATATTTGACTTTGTACATCTTAACTAATTAAATATGGATTTAATTATTTCTGCTATACTTAAGGAAGCAAAAACACAAAAATCAGAATACTGGAACTAAATCATCAATTATATGTAAAGCTAAAAGAAAATAAAAAAAAACTCAGATCAAATTTTAAAGAAACATTTTTATTCATGTAAATACCCCAAGAGAATTTTTAAATATGAGCATCCCATTTTTTTATTTTTGGTTGCATAATAAAAATACTGTGAAAACTCAAGAAAATGTAGTGTTTTACTTTTCAGTGCATTTATGTAAAAAAAAAAAAGCAGTTAAATTTTTTTATTTAAACTTATTTTCAATAAGTTTAAAAAAATTTTTTAAAGGGTTTAGATTAGATTACATCAGGTCTTAAGTTTAGTAGTAATTATCTTTGTAAGATTTGCAGTTCTACCAATTGTCGATCGCTTACAATCAAGAACATTTATCCATACTAAAGAAAGGATTTACAATAAAAATATGTTTTTTTTATCTGAAGACATGGTAGTTAATGAAAAATAAATGAAAAAGTTAATAATTCCATTTTTGACTTAATTAGAAACAACTAAAGATAATAAAATAAATAGAATTAAAATGGTTTGAAATGTCTCTGGTAACCTTAATATTATATTTAAAGATATGCTCTGCATTTAATTTATGTTTTCTTTGTTTTTTTTTTATATAGTTAAAAACTATGGACTCTAAATTCTAAAATGAAATAACAATTAAAAGTGTCAAAAAAGAAATATTGATTTGTAATAAAAAAAACTAAAAATAATAGAAAAAAATAAATAATTTTAAGCCAAGACTTTTAATTGATGGAAATAATAAATTAAATATAGATGGTCTGTATATAATAAGTGGGATGACAATCTTGGATTAAAGCATTTCTTGACTATACTTAGAGATAAAAGGTGTCCTCAGAAAAGATCTATTTTAATTATGGATAGGATGAAAAAGAAGTTTGCTGAATCAGTATAGAAAAAAAAAGCATATAAGTATCGGATTTTTGAACTCTGCATACAGTAGTGTCACCCAGTGCAAGCCTTAGTAATCAATGGATGAAAGCAGGTTTGTTCATAACACTACAGTTTGCTACTGTTTTAACAGCTTGTGTAAGCATATGAAATGGTGATCATGCGATGTTTTGTCAGATCTTTGATGAGAATTATCAGGTAGTCTTTGCCTTAAAGTGAGCAATCAGGGAGAGATTCAGACATGAGTAGTTCCGTTTATGTTATAGTTTTATATTGTTAAAGTATATATTGAATCATTTTATTTTTGTTCAAACAAAAATTAAAATCACTCTTCCACTGGTGTTTTTGAGGTGACCATCCGTTTATTCTTAGAATTTCACTTTATATTTGCAATGAAATAATAATAATAAAAACTATAATGTAAATTATATGCTCAAGTTCAAAAAATCCATTACATATAATATCAGCCATTCAATTTTTAGTTGTCGAATTTTTTTTTTCATTAAAAGAGAAAAAGAGATCATGTCATCAATAATAATAATAAAAAAATTTAATATTTCAAATGACAGGGAATAAAAAAAAAGATCGTGCCATCAAAAATATTTTTAAAAATCTAGTATTTGAAATGACAAGAATATCTTCATTCATAAAGCAATAAAAAACCTAAAGCATTGTTAACAAAAAGAACACAAAATTCATGATGAAAGAGTTTAAGAATAAATAATAAATTTCATTGGAATACATTTTAACGATATAATTAGTCAAGTTAGTTGAACATTTAAAACTTAATTAGGAAAAAAATATAGAGAAAAACATGCCCACGCAATTTAAAATAGATAATTATCAAAATATTAAATATATATATAGGATTTTTTTCTTTCTCTCCTCAACCTATTCATCTTGTTCCCATTGAGTTTACATTTCATTTCAGTCTTCTCTTTCAAATCAATATCCTATTATTTCTATAAATAGCTTATCATAAACATTGATTGAATTTCATGCATTTTTTTCAATCTGTAAAAGCAATTAATGGTTTATTCTATTTATTTTCTCTCAATATTTTGATAATGGCTATTTCACACATTTTATTTAAGCTTTTTATTTATGTTAATCAGTTGTAATGAAAAAAAGACATGATTTCAAGGCTAACAATTTTTAAAAGCCCATTAATAAGTCAATTTTGCAATGTTTTTTTAAATTTCTCCATATCTATATAGATTTTGTTGTATTTTTAACGAATTTATAAACATCATATTTTGCATTGCTTGTTTTATATGATTTAGGGTAGTGGCAGAGTGTCAGAAATGACCTTGGATCAGTCTCAGTTCCACCTAGCATTCAAACTTTTTATGAACTCCTAAGCAATAAAGTGATTTGATTACATTGAAGTGATTATAATACCCCCCCCCCCCAATTTTGTATCATTTGTAAAGATCTTCAACTTTTCAGCCATATTCAAACTATACCATCATGGATTTGGGTTTTCCATCATCAGATTTTCAATGGTATGGATGGATGAAGTGTTGGAAGTTGGAGTGGATTGAAGCCTGTGTATTAAAGTATGAAGATTTTCTATCTTAATATAAACTGAGCGCTGATTACATATATGTGTGGGAGATGATAATCTGGACCAACTGATGAGTGTTGGTTTAGCATGAAATACATATATTTATGACTATTTATCTTTTCTACATGTATGTGGTCATGTGTATCAATGGTATGAGATGGTGTGGATGGTTGAGGGGTGCTTGAGGGGCTGAGTTCAAATCCTTTATATTTACAATTAGGCTCCAGGTATGTAAAGAGTGCCTGTATTTCAAATATATATACCATTAAAGGAAAATCATTCTATTTTTATTTGATAATTTGATCAAATTCTGATATAAATAAAATTTTATGTAATAATCCACATAATCACTTACATGTATATATTTGATCTCAAACTTCTTATTGTAAAGTCAAGTCATGTATAATGTATTATATCAGTGTCTTAAGATGCGAATTTAAAATGAATCTTAATCAAGTACCACAAAAAAATTTTCCTTATACAACTCACAGAAAAATTTAGATGCTATATAATATTAATTAATCAAAAAGAAAGGACTTCCTCCTTCAATATAAGTGCTGTAATAATCTTATAATAGTTCAATGACATCATGTTCAGTACTAAGGATGCAATCAAAGTCAAACATAAAATATAGACTTTTTTAAGATAAAAATAACCATCTTATCATTAAATCTAGATTTTAATTAAATAGGCCAATTTAAAGTGTCTCACTGTGAGAGTGTGATGACAACATGACATTGTCGAACTATTATAAAATCAGTGCAGAACATATATTAAAGGTGGAAATCCTTTCTCCTTGATGACATATGATTTCTGCATTAAAAAAATAACATTGAATATTATATAGTTTATAATATTAATTAGTAAATGATGTCAAACATGCTTAGGTGAAGGCTCACAGATTATATCTTAATATGGCATGGTTAGATAAAGATAAATGCACTGATTATAAAAAAATTATGAAATAACTTTTATTTATCTCCACTTGATTTACAATTTATGTTTAAATTTTTAACTTTTCCATTCTGATTTTATTAGAAATATTGATAAATATCTAAAAGATATAGAAATAAAAAAAATCATGTTTAGAACTGTTTTGAAAAGAAGAATATTTTTACATTTAGCACAGTGTAAGTTTCTTATTGCAATGTCTTCTGACTTGACAAATAGATGTGAAAAGAGGTAGAGAATGTGAAATGATATCATTACTATAAAATATATTATTTCTAGTGCTTAAAAATTGTCCTTAACAATATCTAATATTAAAATAAAACATAACAAATGATCTTAGTTTAATTCAGTGATAGATTCCTAAGCAATAAAACCACTCAAACATTTTTAATAATTTATTACTTGAGAATTCATTAAGTCACAGCACTAAGGCATGATCCATGGATCTTGGTTCCAAAATTCTTCCATTCTGTCATTGCCCTCAACTACACTGGGTAAATCAAATGCTTTAATACTTGGTAGTTCATAAAAAGTTCAAACACCACAAATGATGGAAGTGGCCCATGATTCATAGAATTAGAGTTACAGAGTTTATCATCCTACCATTGCTCAAAATCACAAAGAATAAAAGAGTTGAACAATTTATTGATAAGAAAGTCAGAAAAAGTTCAAACTTCTGAAATGACAGAAATCCATAATCAATGGACCTTCAACTTCAAAGTCTTCCATTTTTCCTCTGCATGAACATGAATGATTCTAGCATTAAATATATGTTACTTATTTTTTTAAAAAGAAGTTATACAGCTATGACGTTTGTAATTTTAGCATCAAAAATTGTTTTGCTTAGATATAATCTGATGGAAATTCTTCTATGAATGTATATAGCAAACTTTTATTTTTTTACACAATTATCAATATTTATCCACAGTTTCACATATCCACTATTTGAAAAAAATCCACTAAATAAAGATTTAAAAATTAATTAAAAAAAAATGTTAATTCATTAAATTAAATTTGCTTCTATGATCCTTAAGTCATAAAAAATGGGTGCAACTTTGACCACAATGAAAATGAAATATATATATTTATATATTTTCAAAACAAATAGAGGAAAGAAAGATAATTATTCATTTCAAAAAGGATAGAAAGTTATTAATCCTAAGCAAATATATTAATTCAATTATACTGGTATCTGCTTACAACAAATATAATTGATTCCAAAAGCCTTTTTGTTATGATATCTGTTTGTTTTAGTATACATTTGAATACAGTCCCATCCAAGTGCACAACATAGAGCAAAGTTTCCAAATAAAATTACTATTTAAAAAAGAAAAAATATAATAATACAAAATTAAAATTATAAATAAATCAATGTTTTTATAGCTCTGGAATTCATAAAAAAGTTCAACCACTGGAAATGAGAGAACTGAAACCATGATACATACATCTTGAGTTTCAGAGTTTGCCAATCTATCACTACATCAAAAAATAAAAATAAAATAAAATAAATTCATTTAACATTTATACCTATATACTGTACATATACATTTGTAAGCATAAATAATTTTTCTCTAATAAAAACTTAGTTGAAATTTTTATAATAAAACACAATGAAGCTTATGTACACATAAAGCATAAAATTATTATTCCTAATGCAAACAAATTGAAATCACAATCTCCACAGGACTGGACACATTTTTAATCACAAAATTCTATGAAAAAATTAACTAATTTAATAAATTGTTATATTCTTTTTTACATTACACATGTAAATTTAAAAATAAACATAGCTATTCTTTTCCTAATACAGACTGTAATGATGCTTAATAAAAATACAAAACTCTCCATACAGTAGTGCCACCAAGTACAAGACTTCATAATCAATGGCTGCAGGAAGGTTTGTACATAAAATACCTATCTAGTGCCTACCCATTCAATATCCCCAGACTAGTTCCTAGCTTATAGCTTTCATCAGTGAAGAGCCTTGGAAAGCCACAAGCTAAAAACTAATCTGGAGATGGAGGAGTAGGCACTAGCTAGGAATTTTATGCACAAACCTTCCTCCACCCAATGACTAGAAAGGTTTGTACTTGGTGGCACTACTGTATGGAGAATGTAGCATGTGTAAGCACATGAAATGATGATCATGTAATATTTTAATGGTTTTATACCTATCCTGCTTATAGGATAATTTTTGACTGTGGTTTTTGAAAAACCAAGACACCAAAATATATAAATGCTGAACTGAGTTCAGATCTATATGACTATAAAAGTGATGATCTTGAGTTGGAAACATTATGGCATTTTCGTCTTCAGCTCCTAGATTTATAGATAACCAAATGAATAAAGGGTGTCTGCTGGAGAGTTGCATTAGATCCTAAGATCTAAGTACAGTGCTCTCAAATTCAAAGCTCCTCACTGATGAAAGCCACAAGATAGAAACTACTATGGGAAGGTTGGTTGAGTAGGTACTAGATAGGGATTGCATGAACAAACCTTCCTGCATCCATTGATTATGAAGGATTGCACTTAGTGGCACTATTGTATGGAGAATTTGGTGCTCTTATTAACAGTATGTATAAGGATATGAAATGGTAATCATGTGATAAAGTAATACTTCAAAAATATATATAAATGTCCTTAATAAAAATAAATAAAAGTCACAGAAGTGGCAGATTTATTTCTTAATGTCTACATTAATCAGTTTTTCAACTCTGTTTTCTGATTTATGACTAAAATTATATTTATGCAAAAAAATAGTTACAAAAAATGTATTAATAGTCAAGTGTTGGTGGCTGAGTGTTTAGTACAGCTGCCTTACAAGCAGTTGTCCCAGGTTCACTTCCCAGCTGATGTTTTGACACATAATATATATATATATATCATATTATTATTACTATTTGCGGGATATATATATATATATTCCACGTTATAATACAACTGAATAACTAAAAGTAAACTAAATAATAAACATACCTTAAAATATATATCTTAAAAAGTATGATAATAATGTCTAACATTTTAGTCAAGTGGAAAAATTTTAAAATAAAGTATGCATATAATTCTTTTGGCAGCTAATAGTATCTACTGTAATGTGTGTTCATTAGGTAAATATTTATTTAGTAACAAAATGACATAGTGATTCTACTATTTCTAGAATCTATTGTAAAAACATTTATTGTATCAGACCCCAGTCTGCAAGAAAAAAGGAAGAAATCTCTTTTCATATCAATATTGAGCTTCTAACTGAAGAGCAGGAGATTTCTTTTAGATTTTAATTAACTGAATTTATATAAGACTATAATGGACTTGATAACTACAATAGAGGGAAAGATCACTGATTACTTAGACTTGTATGTGTTAATACAACTGTAAAGAGAAAAAAGTTATTAAGAAAAATAGTAACAAAAGTTAATGTCCATTTATTGAAGTTAATATGAAGTTTACAAATTGTTTTACAATATTAATATACTGTGAAGATGGATCTGACTTAAATAAGATAATATAAGATGAAATCTATTTTCTCTTCTATTTATTTCTATTACTGCATCTCCCCAACTCAACTGAACTTTATTGCAATTAGTAAGCATAGAACATTCTGTTTCACCATGAATGCAGTTTGTGAGCAACCTTTGTTCTTCAGCTGATCTATAGGTATCACCTATCTGAATCTTTATGCTTGTTCCAACAGAACAATGTTCTCTATTATTTCATTCTCATACAAAGTAGGGTCTGCTTTCTAGAATTCCATTTTTAAAAAAATCTCACGAAAGTCTCAACAAAAATAATTAATATAAAATAGATAACATATATTTATCAATTTGTAAAAGAAAGGAGATATGAAGCTGACAACAGAGGAATGATGATTCAGTTATTTAATACCTCACACTTATCTGATGAGTAAAGTTTATTTACAAAATGAATGCATGTGGGAGAGAATGGTTTTAGTTTTTGTCAGTGATTGCAGTATGAAGGAGTTTAAATGAGAGACACACTGCTAAAAATATTCTCCTAAAAACAACAATCAATAATTCAGTTGAAAATATTTCATAAATAAAAGGCAATTTATGCAGGAAACAAAAGAAATATGAAAATAATTTTAAATGGCCCATTTGGGATAAAACTCAGTTGTTTAAATTTTGTCAAGTAATATGATAAAAAATTAAAAATGGCATAAGCATTTATAATTATGAACTGGAAAAAAAATTTAAATAAAGAGATTAAATCTTTTCAAATATGAAATGAGATCTTGAGTATTGTAAGTAAAATTATTTCAGCAATAAAAAAAAACATTTGTTTGATTACTACTAAAAACTATGATTGATATCAGAAATGATATAAACAATTTTACACACAACTTTGTAATAACAAAAAAACAGAAAAACAAAATGCCAATAAAATATCACTAGTATTACTGGAAATAATATACATTATAAATAAGAAAGCAAAACAAGCAGATAAATTTATGAAAAATGAAACAGGTCTGTAAAATAATACAATCATTATAGATATCTAAAAAAACAAGTGAAAAGATAATGAACTTGTTGGAAAAGCTGTACATCAAATATCTAAATGATGATGATAATAATAATAATGATGATGATAATAATTAAATGATTTACTGTTCAGTTGTTTATAAAGAGTTCAAGCACCAAAAGTGCATAGTTGAGCAATGATTTGTGGATTTTCAGTTCCAGAGTCTGCAACTCCCCACTACATTAAAACCATGTAGAATTATAATAAAAATATATTAATTGATTGAAAGGGTACAATAATGGCATTGATATTTAACAAAGATTTTAGAGGGTAATAAAAACTATAGCTGTATAAGAATTCTCTCAGCTCTATATTAGCTATTTATTAATATTGTCACAACTTGTTTTCAGACAATTTTGAACACAACTGAACAAAAAAAATTGATTGTATTTAAATTTGTTATAGTATGATAGATTACATCTAATTAATAAAAATAGACTATAGAAAGAATTGAGTTGCAACTTTGAATTTGATTTTCACAATATAAAGAGGCACGATTTTATGAATTATGAATATTTTGTTGTGAATTAAGCTTTAAACATTATGTGATAAATTTAGGATATTATAAAATTCTAGGAAATAGTTATAAAAATGCAACAGTGTTGATGAAACTATATAATAAATTCATGACAAATATCATTGGTATAGCTTTGTATCAGTGTAACTATTTCTCTTTATGGATTACAATGAATATTTTGGAAGAATGAAAAATAAATCAATATTATTTTACTTAAATTATTTCGTTTTGTATCCAGATAATGTAGTTATTTTGACAAATATTTTTCAGAATTAAAGAAAATATTATAGGAGCTCTCAGTTGAAAGCTAAAAAAATTAACACTAAAAACATGAAAATAATGTTCAATGGCTTTTTACAAATAAATGAAAATAAATACTGATAGCGAAAAATTAGAAGACAGAAATTAAAAATATATTGGCCAAACAAATTAAAATATAAAAATAAAATTTAATCACAGAAATACATTTTAATAAAATACTTTTAGCAAAAGTAATTTAATATTAAAAAGAAATATTTCCATATATATGAAAATTAAAGTTTTTAACATACTGATTTAGAATTCACTCCCCACCATTTTGGTTTTTAATGGGAGCTCCAAAACCACTGCACGACCAAGCACTAAAAACTGTCAGATAACACCCTACATTATCGATTTAACATGTTTTAGTTATTTTTTCGAATACAGTTAAAAATTTACAATTTTCATCAGAAAAACCACACATTTGTCATAGAAATAAATGTAATCACAAGACCAAAAAATCCAAATAATTCTCAAAATCAAATAACAAAAATATCAGTAATTAAGAACTGACAAAAAAAAATCACATGGCCCCAAAAAATTGAAATATTAAAAAAGAATATTTAGTAAGTATTAATAATTAGAAAACAAAAAGAAACAAAACTCTCTATATGTATTGCTACTCAATGCAAGTCAGATTAATCAATGGATGCCAGAAGGCTTGTGCATAAAATCCCTATCTAATAACTACTCATCCAATATTCCCAGACTAGTTTCTGGCTTGTGACCTTCATCAGTGAGGGGGCCCTCCAGCAGCCACCTTTTATCTCTACTTAATTACAAAACTATGTATCTTAAATTGGAAACACTATAATATTTTCAATCCAAACTCATTAGCTTATATAGTCATATAGGTCTGAACTCAGTTCAGTACTTATACATTTTGGTGTTCTTTAATAATGCCAGCCACCACTATCCTATTAGGCAGGATTGGTTTTAAGCCAATAAACTACTCACTGATGAAGGCCACAAGTCAGAAACTAGTCTGGGGATATTGAATGAGTAGGCACTAGATGGGGATTTTGTGCACAAGTCTTCTGGCACTTATTGATTACTCTGGCTTGCATTGAATGACAATACAAATACAGAGTTTTGCCTATTTTAATAACAGTTATAAGTAAGCATAAGAAATGGTGATCATGTGATGTTTATTGTTTTAAAACAAGAAGAATAAATAGTGTAAAACAAAAATTTAAAACAATGCTGAAGTATTCTACTTTTAAAATAGCATATCAAATATACAGTGGCAAAATAAATTACTAAAACAAGATTAAAAAAAATACTAGTTTAATCAATGAACTAAACATTAGCAAATAATATTTTACAAAATAAATAACTGCTTATATGGAAAAAGTTTAAAGTTTCTATGAAAGAATAAAACATGTTTATGGGGCAAAGTAAATATTTTTATATTTCATTAAATCTATTTTGTTAAATGGTATGTAAATACTTATGATACCTGTAATTATTAAGTATTAAAATTGAAACATTATGGATATTTTATTAAGTGCAAAAAAAATCACTGTACATATTAAATACATTTAACACAATCTATTTATTGACAAAATATGTGGCTACATAGTTTATATTAGTTTAGGTGTATAGTATGTATTACATATATATATATATGATTTTTTGGGTAAAACTGTGTGTTATTGATATTTTGATGAATTAGCATATGACATTGTCACGGTAAACTCTTGAAAGAAAATTTGTTCGATCTCAGACTGTAACGTGACTGAGTGTGAGATGAAGCATGAGAATCAGTTTGAAATAGTTTAGTATTCAGAATATCAGGTTTATCAAAATGTACATTTCTCTTAGTTTTACCACCCATTAATTTAAAGTCAATATTCGAAGACATTGATAAAATGAGGGGTTTCCATATGGCTAAAATACGTTGTGCTTCATCAGCCCTATTTAAACCAGTAGGTCTCTTTAATATTTCAATTGATTCTCTCATGGATTTCAAATCATATCTCTTCAAATTAGCAAGCATTTTTGTATTGTCAAAATCAGATTTGTGACCAATTTCTAAAAAATGGGAAGTAAAAATTGATGTGTTAATTTTTTGATTAAAAGCATTTTTATGCTCTTTAATTCTGACATTTATTTGTCTATTAGACTGACCCACATAGCTTCTTGAGTGCTGCAAATATGGAATTTCATAAACTCCTTGGTGTTTCAAAAATATTCTGTCTTTAGATTTATGTAAAAAATCACCAATTTTTTTTACAGTAGAAAAAGTAATCTTTATATTAAAACAAGATAGTCTTCTACTGATTTTATCAGTAACCCCTTTAATATAAAGTTAAATTACTCTATTAAAAGATGAATTGTCAATTCTATTCTCTTTTTCCGTTTTAGTAACAATGCTATGTAAAGCCTTACACATGAGGTTTTTATTATAATCATTAAAAAATAGAATATTTTTTGTAAGTTCTATTTCTTGAGCAAGATGTTTTTTATCAGATAAATTATAAGTTCTAGTCAAAAGATTTTTTTCTACAGAAAAAAATTGAGCAGGTTGATGATGAGAATTAAAATTAAGATATCTGTTTGTATGGGTGGATTTTTTGTAAAATGATATTGATAATGTTTCATCACATTTTCTTGTAATTTAAACATCAAGAAAAGAAAGTGATCTGTTATTTTCCACTTCCATAGTAAATTTAATATTTGGATGCCAATTATTTATAAAAACAAGAAAAGAATTTAAGGCATCAATGCCATGAGGCCATGTAACAAATGTATCATCCACATATCTAAGCCGAATAGAAGGTTTTTTAGTAGCTGCACATAATACTTGACTTTCAAAATTATCCATGAAAAGATCAGCAATTACAGGTGACAGTGGAGATTTGTTTATACTTTTGAGAATTATAAACAAAAAATGTGTTTTCAAGGCAATGCTTCGCTAATGGAATAATAAAATCAGGTAAATCATTTGAAGGTGTGGGCATAGGTGTGTGTTACTTGAGAAATAAAAAATTTAAATTGGCTAAAGATAGAGAAAATTTTAATTTATGCATGTTATTAAAGATTATTAAATATTTACTTTGTAATATGTACCAAACCAGCTGAGAAAATACATTGTAAAAGAAAAAAGAAAAGTGGTCACAATATGTGAATTAATTGCATTTTTTTTTAAAAAAATCTAAATTTGAATTTGTTCTAGTTTGCTTTTTCTGAATTGGATTTTAAATAAAATTTCCCATATTTCTATAGTAAAATTGAATGGTAAAATTAAATATAATAATAAAATTTTCAAATTAAAAATATTTTAGAAGTTATAATTAAAAATTTAAATGTAGTCAATAAATTTTCTTTCTGACTATGTTAATTAAAATGTAAATAAAGAGAAAGAAAGTGAGCAAAAAGACAAACTATTTTTCTCTTCTTTTATTACATTTGTTTATATATAATAACATGATGTAATATGCATAAAGTTTGTACCTACAATTTGTTTTGAAAAGAGCAAACAGAGTGTTTTTCAAAATATATTTTGTTGAATGATATAAATGTCAGAGTTTTCCTAGCTGGTAATATATATGTTGATTGAAGTTATGTTGTTTGAACAACATCAAATACAAATAAGTCTAAAATAAGCAAATGGGTATTAGTATTCTAATTTTAGGTGTTCAACATTTTATTTCATATTGCTTTGCATAAGAGTGCAGTCTATTGTTGAAACAATATTGCCAGGGTCCATGCTGAAGAGAGAATTAACCACTGATTAAAACTCTTTTTACACAGTAAGCTGTATTTTACTAGCTGATTTAAAAGTATTTTTAATACTCCAATTATAGCAGTCAGTATGATTATGTTATTTAGAAGAAATCTATCTGCCATGTATGACTAGATAACTAAAAATCAGATCAGTCAAAAATGCCTGAAAAATGCAGTAAGATCCAGAAAATAACACGGTAGTTTAAAAAATCCATGTCATTAAGGAAGATGTGGACCAGGCCATATAAATTATCCAATATCTACTGATATTATACCTCATAAAATATCACTAGTGCTACTGTATTTACTCTCTCTAGCATTGCCAGTTTTCAAGGAGAAGAACTTCTCTCTTCTGAGGAACTAAAGAAAACAATAAAACATTAAAAGAATATCTTCAAAAACCATGGTTTGTGAGAGTTTCAATATTTAAAGTATACGGTGTTAAACTTAACCTTAAATTTAAAAATATTTTTTATTACTATGATATTTAATATTTACTGTGTGAATATAGGCAAACAGTTTTATTTATTCAGTGTTAATAAATTGTTAGATTATTTTTTATTAATCCATTTAGTTTATGTTTGAGGCATTTATTTATATAGTGCTATGTTTAAAATATAAAATAATAGTGCTATGTTTATAAATTGTAATAAACTAAATGCGCTTTTTATGAATGTTAATAATAATAAATGAATACTTTCATTTCCAATACAAGATAAAGTCTTTGCAAATGAATAAATGAATCCACTTATTCATTCAACCCAAATTCTTATGTATGGGCAAATCTTAAGTACTGGATATGAAAGTGTGAGGATAAATCAATCACTTTAAATTACTGTTTACTATGTCTGAATGAATGATGTCAATGAAATTATCTAGAATTTATAAAAGTCACTCTTAAATGAAACTAAACATATGTAATTTAAAGTGATTGATTTATTCTCATGCTTTCATGTCCAGTACTTAAGATTTGCCCATATATAAGCATTTGGGTTGAATGAATAAGTGGATTCATTTATTCGTTCGCAAAGACTTTATCTTGTGTTGGAAATGAAAGTATTCATTTATTATTATTAACATTTGTAAAAAGCACATGTACGTTAGCTTGAAAGGCTAATCTTTAGTTTATTACAATTTATAAACATAGCACTATATAAATAAATGCCTCATTTACATATGTTTAGTTTCATTTAAGAGTGACATTTCATAAATTCTAGATAATTTCATTGACGTCATTCATTCAGACATAGTAAACAGTAATTTAAAGTGATTGATTTATCCTATCCAGTACTTAAGATTTGCCCATATATAAGCATTTGGGTTGAATGAATAAAAGGATTCATTTATTCATTCACAAAGACTTTATCTTGTGTTGGAAATGAAAATATTCATTTATTATTATTAACATTCGTAAAAAGTGCATGTATGTTAGCTTGAAAGGCTAATCTTTAGTTTATTAGTTTGTGTTTGTAACTCAATCCAAGTATTATGCTTTTTACACCAATATGCTAGCTAATATCCCAGCCCTAAGAAATGACTAAGTGATATGCTTGGATGGCAGTAATCATTGATGATGATTATTCCTTTAAAAGTTTTCCAAGAGTAAACATTCTATTTAGAATGTTTGGAGCCTTTGAGTTTTCATTTTTATTAAAACTGAAAAACCAAATAAAATACTTTGGGGAATACTTGTGTTTTTAAATTATAAATTATCATCATCACATTTGTTAATAATATTATATATTTTAATTGAATCTTTTTTTTATTAATTGAATTTTATGAACCATTCAATTCTCAGATTTATTTAAACCAAAATATTAAAAGAATAGTAAACGCATTGCAGATCTCATCACACATATGTTTATATTTTTGATTATATATTATAAACATTTTATATATTGAGTTTTAAACCTGTGGAACTGTTTGTACTGAGAAAATTTACCACTACAATATATATAGCATAATCACATGATTAAAAAAAATCAATTAACTCTAGAAGTCAAATATCAAACATATTAATAATTAAGAAATAGCAAAAATATTAATAAATCACAAGGCCAAAGAAAAAAACTTAAATATCAAAAAAGAATGTTTATCAAGTATTAATAATTAGAAAACAACAAGAAAAATTAGCATACAAAAAAAGTTTCAAACAATACTAAAGTATTCTATTTTTAAAATAGCATGTAGAATGTACAGCAACAAAATAAATTACTAAACAAAGGTTTAAAAAGAAATACTAGCACACTCAATGGAACACAAAGTAGCAAACAATATTTGACAAAATAATATTTAAAAAAAACATATTAAACATAGTTTAAAAATTACTATGAAAAAATAAATCATGTGCTTATGGTGCCATAGTAAAATTTGATATTTCATCAAAACTATTTTGTTAAACAATATGTAAATAGTTAAGTTACCTGTAATTATTAAATATTAAAATCAGAACATT
The DNA here is from genome assembly GCA_028023455.1 of Epiperipatus broadwayi. Classification (NCBI taxonomy): domain Eukaryota; kingdom Metazoa; phylum Onychophora; class Udeonychophora; order Euonychophora; family Peripatidae; genus Epiperipatus; species Epiperipatus broadwayi. The sequence continues at coordinate 58,469 of JAQFVV010007318.1, read as the reverse complement.
ACTGAAATTTTCTTAATTGCAAAAAAAAAAAAAAATGCCACACAGAATAAATACTTTTAACATACCTATTTATTAATGAAGTATGTCGCTATATAGTTTAGATGTATATTACCTATTACATATATACATATTATGCCTCTACAATATACATATATATATTATTTATATCAGATTTAAAGAGAATTACTTATAAATAGAGAAAAAATAATTAGGATGAGAGCTTTGGTATTGAATTTAACCTGGTTTTATGAGTTAATGCTTAATTTTTAAAATGTTAAAATCATATTGCACTGGATTGAAAAAACTAATTTCAAAATTAATATATTAATATTTGACCAATTTTCATTAAAAATATTAATAACTAGGAAACAACCCAAAAGGGGTAAAGAGGAATTTAGTGTAATCATGGGATTAAAATTAGTGCAATCACTTGACCCATTTTTTTAAAATGTCAATAAAAATTAGTGTTATAAAACATTTAAAACAATACTAAAGTTTTTTACTTTTAAAATATGGCGGAAGAACATGAACATATATATATATTGGCATAAGATAAATAAATATAGCAGCTGAAAAAAAGTTGTGTAAACGAACACAAGCAAGAATGTCCCTTAAAGTATTTAAATATTACAATTAACAAAAGAGTAATAAATCAAAAGTCAACCAAGCTTTAATTATGAAAAATATTAAAATCCTAAGATAAAGTGAATAATCCAAAAAAAAAAAATCACAACAAATTCAATTATGAAAAAAAAAAAGATCTGAAACCTAAGTATTTTAATATTACAAGTAACAAGCATCATATTTTAAATATCACCAAATATTTAAATATGAGAGAAATATTAGTGACAAACATGAATATTAAAATTAATAAATAAAACTACAAAAACATATTACACGTGATTGAAAAATAAATTAATAAACCAACATTACTTCAATGCCTTGTACGGTAGACAGAAAAAATTCACTGCGATGACCTGGCCATCAGAAGGAACTACACTTTGACCTTTCACTTTTTTTGAACAGTAAAAATATATATTTGCCTAAAAAATGAAACATTTTTTTAAATGTTTAAAATATTAAAGAAATACAAAAATTTGCATGAGTAAAGTCTTATAATAATTACACGGGAAATACTTTATGTTGATTATTTTTGATTAGTATATATTTGAATGAGGAGGAATAGAAAGGTTGTTTTCAGGATTATCTTCATCATGAGAGGCATTTCGAAGTTTGACACCTAAATATAAAGTGGGAAGAAAAAGGTTTAGTCTATCAAACCAAATTAAACTGAGTTTCTTTTTTTTTTAAAAATCTATAAATGTGGTTTATTTGCTAATAGAGATTTTTTTTAAAAAAAAAAAGTCATTGTTTTGTTTCTGACTAAGACCTATTAATGTTTCTAGAAATTTGTTTTAATTTTATTTTAATATTTGCTAATTGTTTATTTTATTTTTTGATGTGATAGCAAAATAACACTGACGTCAACCTCTAATCATCTATTTAAATATCTAGTTATCTGCCTTTCTATACACCTTCCAGTCTTATTCTCTCTTACTTTTTATAATTATCTATCTATACATAATTTGCTTGTCTTAATATGTGTTTATCTATCTATTTATCTGATTTTTTACATATCAATTTATTTATGCATCCAACAATTCTTTTAACTATTTAGCCTCCCTCCAATTCCTAATCTATTTATCTTCTATTCACCTATTTATGCGTCTCTCTTTATGTTTAGTTATCTATCTGGTTTTCTACCTATCTATTTATTTATATATCCAATCATCCATTTAACTATCTGGAAATGCATCCATATCTTAACTATTTGACTATATCTACCTATCTATTTAAATGCTTATCTATTTGTCTGTCTTTCTATATATTTATCTGTCTATTTATACTATCTATCTTTCTGTGTATCTAACTATTTTTTATTTGTTTTTCTACTTGACTATTTACTTATGTATCCAACCATCCATTTAATCTAATCACCTTTCATCTTTTATCTACTCATTGAACAATCTGTTCATCTATCCATTTATTTATTTATTATTGATTAATTAATCAATTTATCTAGCTATCTTTATATCTATTTTTCTGTTTATTTAACTATCTGCTTTTCTATGTATACAATAGTCAAATATGTTTAAAAATACATATATACAAGCAACAAAGATTACAAATTATAAAATTATTATAAAAAAGCCTTTTTCGGCAAATTATGTTTTTTTTTTCCTTTTCAATATGTCTCCATGATTTAAAGCACATACAGCGACATCTATATCAATACATGAGAGAAGACAGATAAACAAATGGATATCTGACATGATCTATTATGTGATTTTTCCCCCCTCAATTCTACTACAAAATTACTCTGTTATATATATTGAATGGATATATATCCACATATATTAAATTAATTAACTATCCATTCTTTATCCATTAACCACTTATTATTTAACTTAATGGATGTTTTGTATATATTCATACAGTTGTTTTTATTATACATGATGTAGTGGTTAATGGATAAAGAATGGATAGTTAATTAATTAATATATGTGGATATATATCCATTCAATATATATAACAGAGTAATTTTGTAGTAGAATTGAGGGGAAAAAATCACATAATAGATCGTGTCAGATATCCATTTGTTTATCTGTCTTCTCTCATGTATTGATATAGATGTCACTGTATGTGCTTTAAATCATAGAGACATATTGAAAAGGGCAAAAAAACATAATTTGCAGAAAAAGGCTTTTTTATAATAATTTTATAATTTGTAATCTTTGTTGCTTGTATATATGTATTTTTAAACATATTTGACTATTGTATACTTCCATAAAAAAGAATTGGTTTTAATTCTGATTCTTTTTCTGTATAGTATTTTCTATGTATCTATTTCATTGATCCATCTAACAATTCAGCTATCAAACTAATTATCCATTCATCCATTCATTCAACTATTAGATATCTATCTATCTACCCACATATCTGTCTATATTTTTAATTAAGTATTTATCCTATTATTTATCTATCTATTCACTTATCTGACAATATATTTACCTATTTGTTATGTGCTTTTATCTATCTATGAAGTTATATGGTTGGATAAATAAATAAGTAAATAAATAGATAAGTAGGTAGGTAGGTAGGTAGGTAAATAAACAAATAGAAACAGATAGAATGATATGAATGTTGGTGGACAAATAAATAGATAAATAAGCAATAGCCGGGTTTCTAAATAGTTAAATAGATGGTTGGATGCATAAATAAATAGATAAGTAGAAAACCATATAGATAAATAAACATAAATAGATGAGGAATGAGTGGTGGGTTAGATAGGTTAAATGGATTGTTGTATGCACAAATAAATTGATAGGTAGAAAACCAGATAATTAGATACACATGTAGAGAGACAGGTAGATTATGTATAGATAGATGACTGTAGATAGATAGAAAGACTGGAAGTTTAATATAAAGGCAAATAATTAGGTATTAAATAGATGATCAGAGACTGACATCAGTATCATTTTGCAATCACATCAAACATAAAAAAAATAAATAGCAAATAAACTTACAATAAAAATACACAGAGGCCAAACTATCCATACAGAAGCACTACTCAGTGCAAGTCAGAGTAATCAATGGATGCAACAATGTTCATTAAATCCCCATACAATGCCTATTCATACAATATTCCCAGACTTTTGACTCTGTGTTTATAGCTTATATAGGCATAAATAAAGGTGATCATGGGATGTTTAATGGTTTAATAACAATAAAAATAAAAACAATTTTTTAAAAAATATTAATAGGTTTTTATTATTATTAGTCACAAACAAAACAATGACATCAAATTTTAAAAAATTTTATTTAACAAATAAACAACATTATAGATTTTTTTTAAAAAGTTTAGTTTTGTTTGATAGACAAAACATTTCTTTCACTTTACATTTAGATATGAAATCTTTGAAATGCTTCACATGATGAAGTCAATTCTGAAAACAACATTTCTACTTCCCTTCCTCCCTGCTCAAATAGGTATTGATCAAAAATATAGGTGATTTGAACTCAGACTTTCAAGCTATTTTAACCATCCAAACTATATCATACTACTGATACACATAACCACATACATGCAGAAAAGATAAATAATCACTAATATACATATTTTGTGCTGAATCAGCACTCGTCAGTTAAAAATAATCAATATAAAGTATTTCCCTGATAATTATTATAGGATTTCACTCATGCAAACTTTCATATTCCTTTAAGATTTTAAACATTTTAACTACTTCATAATCTACCCATGATGTCAATGTTTTTGAGTTTGATATTTTAGGCATTACAATGGTGCTGTGATCACTACTTTTCTACATTGTTTTAAAGCATTTGTATGACTTATATTACAGTGTGTCATAGTTTGTAGATGTTCTTGTCTCTGATGCTGTCATTTTAACATTATTAAAAAAAAAAAAACCTAAAGCTGTCAGCATTATACAGACCTATTGAGATCTTTGTGTGTGATTGTCAGAATCTTCTATTGTTATGACAAAATTATAAAGGAGGTGGTTTAAAAATAAGATTTTTGATTGACTAATACTTTACTTTGTTTTAGCCTTGGGCTAAATAAAAGGAAAATGTGATTTTCAATAAATGTTAATAATTATGATGCAAATTTGTTTGTAAAAAATATTAATAAACCAAAACTTATGTCTCTAATAGGGGATTGTCTTTGAAAACATATTTTTAAAAAGACTTCTTAGAAAGTTCATTATGGCAATCAAAACCTGCTTCTACTGGCTAAAAAAAAATCACTTTTTTGAAAACATTAAGTAAACTATTATTTAAAATATTAATAACAATAAATAATTTATTAACTTTTAGAATATTTTTATTTTCTTTGAAGATAATTAATTCTAAATAAATTATTTTTTTAATAATATAAAATTTTGATATGTAATATCTTGTTCTTTTAATTTTTGAATATGTAAATTATGTCCAATGATGGCATGCTCCATTGTTACAAGTAAGAACCTCATTTAGATATTTATTTTCAAATTTTATAAATATCAAATTATATATATTTTTTAAATATAATCATTTTAAACTTAAATAGAGTATATAAAATATAGAAATTATTAATATAATATATAGAAAAAAGATTTAATTGTAAAAATAAAAGTATGCAATATAGAGTAATGCTTAATGGAATATTTGCTAGGTTCTAGTCAAAGTATGATAGGGGGGAAAGTGTTCCTAAAATGTTTAAAAAATTTGTTTTAATCTTTTAGAAGAATTTTTTTTTATTTGAAAAAAGTGAAAGATCAAAGGTTAGATCATTCAGATGGCCAGTTTATTCAAGAAAAAATTTTCTGTCTACCATACTGAGGACTGAATATTGCATGACAGTGAGGTAATGGTTTATTCCTTTCATTTTTAATTGTGTGTAATATATTTTTATAGTTTTATTTATTAATTTTAATATTTATAATACCTTCATTATTAATAATTCTCTTGTAATTAAACATTGAATGACATTTAAAATATGATGCTTGTTAATTCTAAAATTAAAATATCTTCAGTTTGAGGTCATTTTTTTAATCATAATTGAATTTAAGCACTTTTTTTTTGTATTTTGCTGTTATATCTTAGGATTTTAATATTTCTTGTAATTAAACTTTTGATGACTAGATTTATTACTTTTTTATTAATTGTAATATTTAAATATTTTAAGGTCATTTTTTCTTGTATTAGTTTATGCATTTTTTTTCAGCTGCTACATTTACATTAGAAAAGTAGATGTTAATATTGTACCACTATATTTTAAAAGCAAAATACTTTAGTATTGTTTTAAATGTTTTATAACAGCACTAATAATTCATTTTTTAAAAATAATTTAAATCATGACTGTACCAATTTTGGTCATGCAAATATATTAATTCCTACCCACCCCCTCATTCTTTTGGGCTGTTTCCTAATTAATAATATTTTTGATGAAAATTGGACAAATATTGATTTGGAAATTATTTTTGTGTGTAATATGCTTTTATAATATTTAAAACTATAAACTTATACATAAAACCAGTTTAAATTTAACACCAAAGCTCCTATCCTAATTGTTTCAACTCTACTCATATAAATATATATTTGTATGTATATATACAAAATTAACTGCCTCAGAGCAAACCAAAGTATAATAATATATATATATAATAGGTACTATATACCTAAACCAATATAAACTATGTAGCCACATCCTTTATCAATAAATAGATTATGTTAAAGTATTTACTATGCACAGTGACTTTTTTTCCATTTAAAAAAATATCTGTAATATTTCAATTTTAATATTTAATAGTTATAGATTTCATAAGCATCTTTATACTGTTTAATAAAATAATTGTTTAATATGTTTTTTAATGTAAGCAATTATTTAGTCTATCAAATATTATTTGCTAATTTGTGTTTCATTGATTGTGCTAGTACTTTTTTTAAACCTTAGTTTAGTAATTTATTTTGCCATCATACATTTGATATGCTATTTAGAAGGTAAAATACGGTAATATTATTCTAAAAATTTTTTACACTAATTTCACTTGTTATTTTCTAATTATTAATTTTATTAACTTTTTTTTTAATATTTGAATTTTTTTCTTTGACCACATGATTTATTAATATTTTTTTCTCATTTCTTAATTACTAATATTTTTGAAATTTGATTTTGATAGTATTTGGATTTTTTTTGGTCTTGTAATTACATTTATTTCTATGACAGTTGTGTTCTTTTTCCGATGAAAATTGCAAATTTTTATCTGTATTGGAAAAAATGAGACACTTTGAATTGATGATGTAGGCTGTTATCTGATATCTTTTAGCATTTGATTGTGTTAGCAATGGTTTTGAGGCACTCCTTAAAAACCAAAATGATGGAGAGTGCAATCTAAACTAGTACCATTTTTAATAAATGCATTACACTATGGACAATTCAGAGATAATAGATTGAACAGCAAAGTATATAGAGATTTGTGATAGATTAGCAAACTGAAATCATCATAAAAATATAGTCCAGAAAATAATTAAGAATTACTGGCATTATAAAAATACTAAACATCTCAAATGGAGCGGGCCTAGCTATGTTGCTAAAAAAAGTAATAAAATGAATTGTGTAATTTTATTAAGATCTAAAAAATACCATGTTATAATAAATAATTTATTTAAGAGTATTTTTAGAATAACATAAAAAGCGATAATAAAGATAGTTTCACACGCCAATAGAATAATAATCATTAAAAACTGGTGATAAAAAAGATTCTTTAACTCATAATTAAAATCCTTATTACATTTATAAATTTAATTAATTTTGCTATTTTGTGTTATTATAAATTAATATATATTCCAAACATAAAAATGACATTATTTTAAAATGTCTAAAATATATATATATATATTTCATTTTATTTAAAATAAACAAATTTTAATTATAGCTAAATTTATTAACTATTTACTTTCAATGCGACAATCCTCAAGAAATTAGACTTTTAAGCATTTTTAAGATAATACACGTTTTATATTTACATTTTTTATTACCTTCGTTAAGGTATAGCAGGGAAATAATTTTTATTCAGAACGAATATTATTATTTTCATGTTAACATTTACAAATTACCCCGTATAAAAGTTGTTTGTATTGCAATAAATATCAAAATATCTTTCTAACAATTTTTCAAAAATAGTTTTGATGTTGAGCATTTTGCAGTCTTTTTAATTATGAGTAACAGAAAACAAAATGTTTTGATAAAAATATTTTTTATTTTGAAAGAAAGATTTATTTTTAAACGAGGATACATTTTCTTAAAGATTATTGAAATAAATTTTAAAAACTGAAAAACTAAACAATTTAAAAAAATATTTAAAAAAAATCTCTTTAAAGTATATAAATATCATTTTCCAAAATCTACTGTATATAAAAATATCCTTCATATATATGTATTTGTATTATAGCTGGGCAGATCAGATATAAAAGAAGATATATCCAATTTTTTTCAAGCCTATTGTAGTAATGTTTAAAAACAAAATTTTTAAAAAATATTGGATCAAACCAAATGAGTAATTCAAAATTCAACCTAATATAAGAGAAAATGCATACACCCTATCTAGAGTTCTTTTTTTGTATTAGTTTTTTTTAATAGAACAAGTTTTGATTCACCTCTATTTTTTATCATAATTATATATATATATTAAAAATCATGTGACATATTCTTTAGCAAATAAACTTTATTTTGCAACCGCAATAAATTTAATGTATTATAAAAATGGTTTTATTACTATTATTTTTAAAAAAAATTTAAGTTAAATAATAAATTCAAACTTCAATACTTAGACTGCAGTTTTATTAATAAACATTTTTCTTATTACTCCACTATATATATATGTTTATAAGAATTCGAATAAATTTTATAAGATTAAACTGATGTACTAGAATGAATATATATATATCATTGTTCACAAAAATCATTTTTTGAAAATATAAATTTTTTATCTTATATAAAGGTAAAACATTTATATTACTCATGGTCTGTCAATGGTATGCGTATGTATATGAATAATACTTCCACTCATATTGCAATCATGATTTTAATTGATGGATAATACAGCAATACATATCTGGATTATGTATATATATTTTATGTATCTCTGAAAACACAACTCAGTTAAGAGTTATTTGAAATATTTAAAAAATATTACTTTTAACATACTCAAATATTTAAATATATTATTTACAGGATAGATTAAATTTATTTGATTTTGCTCCATTAGTAGAGTTATATGTATCATTAATGAGTACATATAATAACTACATTCCACTCTTTTAACACTTTAAAGCAAAATTATTTAATAATATTACAGTTTTGACTGTTCCTAGCAGTCTTTATCAGATCTACAAAAATTTAAACATTATATCAATACAATCATATTTCATATATATATCTATTAAATTTTTACGATTTTACCAACTTAATTATTAACATCATTTTATATAAAAACTTACTATTATATAACTTTAAAATCTACTTTACCCTTTATTTCTCATCTTAATTATTATCATATTTATATTTATTCACCTTTTTCCTTTGCCATAATTTTATAAATTCAATGTAATATTTATGAAATCTTTCTTATATTACCATATTCATATATTTAACCTTATTTAACATATTACTATATGCAAAAATTTAACCTTATTTTACATTTCATCTATTATTTTATTCCATTCCTTAATTCCATTTTACCCATATTTTATTCCTGCTTTTTCCATTTACTTATTTTTTATAAAATTATTTTAATTATTTTAATTCTTATATGTATTTTTATTTCTTACCTTATTATCTACTAAAACTCTCACTTTTCCACCATTTTCTTTCCCTTCATACACTCTAATTTTTTCATCTAGATACAGCTTCCTCTATTATCTATTATACAAACTACTTATTTATTTTATTTATTTTTAGTTTTCACTCTCTACCTCATTTATTTTATACTAAGATAGTTTTTAAACCACTTTCTCTATTAATATTTGGATTTATCTTCTTTATTAAAATTGCCTCCCTTATTTTTCTATCCCTCCTACTACTTGCATAAGTTATTATAATATTCTCTTTTTCTAGTTTATGACCTGTCTCCATAAAATGCATATATACCAGTGATCCTCTATCATATTTATGTTGTTTTAACCTAGTATATATTGAATTTTTCATCTCACCAATATATTTATTTGTAATCCCTTTATCCTTACATTTTCTATATTTTTTCTCATAAACCCCATTTATATATTTCTTCTCCCCACTTATGTACCTATTATCTAAAATATCCATCACATTTTTCTTTCTTTATTCACTACTTTATATTTAATATCATTTTTAAATTCTTTATTAATTTTTCAGTGCTTGTCTTATAGCTAAAGATGCCATTGGATGGCGCCATTTTTATGCTAAAACTATAAAATATGAACATTCATGGGCCGTTGATTTTAATAATTTTTCTGTGCTTTTTTGTAATGCGAAAATAAAAACAAAACAAAATTGTCTTTTTTAAATATTATTTTTTATTAACATATACAATTTAAATGATAATAATAAATGTAAAATAAAATCAACAAATTACAATTTGATTCGTGTTTTTTATATTGTATACTTTTTAAATTGTGTTACGGCTTTTTTTTATCAATTTTCTATTGGATATTTTTTTACTTGTGTTACGGCTTTTTTTTTTATCAATTTTCTATCGGATATTTTTTTACTTGTGTTATGACTTTTTTTGTTGTTGTTTAACTAAAAAATAATAAAAGTAAAAGTTGTCACGGTTAGATTTAGGGTTAGTTTTAGGGTAAGTTTTAGGGTTAGTTTAGGGTTAGGTTTAGGGTTAGTTTTAGGGTTAGGTTTAGGGTTAGTTTTAGGGTTAGGGTTAGTTTTAGGGTTAGTGTTCTGTTGTTTGCAATGCTAAAATAAAAAAACTCAAAATCGTAACCGTACTCGGACAAAAGAAAGAAACTCAAACTTTTTTAAACAACAACAAACACATACAAATGTCTTCTTTACTTATTAAACATGTTTATAATATTTTTTTTTTATGAAATTTACAAAAAAACCTGTATATTTGGACTTTTCTTACTGGATATTTTTTTCATACCACTCTTTTTTACTTCAAAAATATACAGACAGTAGAATCTTCTTTGTCTCGTGGAATGTTACTAACAGTACGTTACTTGACACGTTACCTAATTGCAACTCAATAAAAACATAGATATTTAACATTTTCCCAAATAAAAGTTCAATACAGTACATTGCAAAAAGTCTTATAATTATTGCTTTAAAAAATCTGAACATTTCAATAGTTTAAAATAAAAAAAAATCCAATGAAAACAACATTTCAATACAATTCAAATACAAACTCTCTCATCAAGCCGTAATTATTTTATAAATTGTGTGAATTCGGAAAATGTATTGACTGCTATGCAACATACATGCTGTAATGCGACATGACATAGTGGCCTGCATTCTGTAGCACAACAAAAAAGTTGTATTATAGAAAACATGGGTTTGAACGTGTCGGCTGTGGAAACAGCATTTTTATGTGTTTTGGTGCGAAAAACACACCATAGAGCAGCATCTTTAGCTAAAAGATGAGTACCAATTTTTCTAATAATATTATTAATTCCCCTTACTATATTACTATCATTAACTTTTATTCCTATGTATTTCTTCTTTTCTTTTCCCTTCATCATTCCCCTCTTTTTTATATAACTCTTCTATCTTTTGTATATTTTTTTTTATTACTTTTTCTGGATATTCATTTTTCTTAAAATCTTCCTTTATTCTATTTATTTCCTTATCATAGTCCTCTCCTTCATCAAATTAAAATTTTGCTCTATATACTTTAGAAATTATAGCACTAATCTTATGCCTTATATCCATATTAGAACCTTAATTCACTGCATTTGTAATACCCATTTTTCTATACATTTCTGTTTTTACTTCACATCTTTTCTTATAATACTCCTTCTTTATCATTATATCTAGATATGCCAATCTATTATCATTCTCCCCTTCTGTTGTAAAATGTATCTTATCTATTTTATTTATTTTATCTATAAATCTTTTTATTTGTCTATCATTCCTATTAAATATTAACAAAAAATCATCCACATATCTTTTAATTAATATTGGTGCATTCTCATCCCCTATCATTTGATCTTCCATATCTTGCATATATCTCACTCAATAGACCACTCAATGCACCCCTATTAACAATTCTTCTCTGTTTATAAAACTTCCATTAAATTCAAAAGTTATGTCTTTACAACATATTTCCATTAAATTTTTTACTATCTCTATAGGTATTTCTATTTCCCTTTCCCTATCCTCTTTATATTTATTAACTGCCAAATTAATTGCTCTTTCTACATCAAATATTGATGTAGAAATATTGATGACTAGTACTGGCAATGATGTATCAGATGGGTCTAAAATTAAAAGCTTAGCCATGGTCAGTACTCTAAAATTAATATTACCTAAGATAAATGCTAATTCTAGAGCATTAGATATTTTATCTAAAGAGACTAATGCTGAATCCCAAGCTTTGAGAAACAAAATAGAAGAATCAAGGGAAGAAAAGTTGAAATTCAAAAGAATAAAAAGCTTGAGGAATTTAGGAAAGAATGTAGTATCTTCCAAAAACCAATAATGAATGATGAAGTTTTGAGGGGAGGATTCAGAAAATTTTAAAATGGGATGGAATGTTCTTTCTGAGCTTTGTATAAGGGAGGGTAAAATTGAAAATGCTATTGATCTTCAAAAGGAGATCAATTATTACAAATCATAAGTTAGTAAAAACACCGATGTTAAGATAACTAATTTTTCAGTGAATAGTAAAGAAATAGTTGTTTTCAATATAAGAAAATTTGATACAAAGAATCATAATTTTGAAGTTATAGATCGTTTAATTACTGATTTTTTAGCAAAACCAAAGCTTAGTAAAGATAATGAATACATGGTTGATAATTTTTCCAAGAAAAATAAAGTTAACTTTATTTTAACTGAGGAATTTCATTTAAAAGTAAATTTTGTAATAGGTGTAAGAAATAATATTAAATCTTATATAAACAGTAATAGTGAAAAAGGCAAAGTTGCTTTAATAAATGAGTTTTATTTAGAAGAGAATTATATAATAAATGAAAAGAATAATGACAAGTCTTATGTAAATAGTGATCAACATTATTTGATAGTAGTCATGAAAATAAAATCTATATCTCTAGGTAAAAGTTTTAAAGACTAAGCGGTTTTGTTTTCATGAGATACATAGCTGAGAATGTAGAAGCTTTGGTAAAAGAGAAAGATTTGAAGTTGTTGAAGTACAAGGTTATTACGTGTGATTAAAATTCATGAGAAGTATACAAATAATGTATATTTTATGAATTAAACACATGAGACCTTTATATAAATAAATATAACTGTGGGAAATTATTTGAGAAGCAAATCATTATGGATAGATTTAGCTCTTATCATTCTATAGCTGATGATGTCAGAACAAACATAAGATATTTAATTTATGATGGTGTGTCTTTTAAAAATATAGCTTATTGTCAGAATGATATAAAATGTGTAAACCATGAATCTTTTGTTTGTAGTAAACAAGACAACAGTAATTTTACTTGGTATAAAAAAACTGTATTTTTAGATAAGTTACAGAATAAATATGTTGGTGGAAGCTCATACCAGTTGCATGATGTTATTGACTTATTTTATATGAATCTTATTAAGATGAAATTGGAAGATATGATGTTGGAATATAATGGTGGAGAATTCAGATCAGTAATATATGGTGGTAATTTTGTTTGGTACTAAGAGTCTGTGTTTTTAAATAAATTAGAAGTTAACTATATTGTTCAAAATTTATATAAATTTTTTCATGTTCAAGATTTCTTTTATAAGTGTTCAGCGAGATGAAAGTTGAAGTTATAATGTTTGTATCAATAATCCCTATTTTTTTTTTCAAAAATATTTATTATATATTATCATTTTAAATTTACATTAGTAATCTTTACTTTGTTCTTAAAATGTTTTCATGTATTCCATGCAAAAGGCTAGCACCCATAATATTATTAAAAAGCTAATACATTTTCAGTTTCTCTTAATTGGAAAGCGTAAATCAATTTTCATGAAACATGCCACTTCATTCATGTCTAAAATCAGAATATTAATAAACATATATTATTTTTTTGAAGGTCTATAATGATGGTATATTATAAGATGTGATACGTTGGACTAATTCCATCATTTATGAGTGAATGTTGAATGTATAGAAAAATTTAAACTTTATTTAAATTTTCCAAATACAAACAATTTGTTAGTAATAACACACAAATACTAATGTGTATTTTTATGTTGGACTATTTCCACCATCTAATATGTGTGTTGAATGTCTTTAGAATAGTTTAATTTTTAGTTAAATACTCCAAATGCATTCAACTGTTAGTAATATCACAGCAAACAGGTTAGTATATGCACCAACTGTTAGTAATATCACAGCAAACAAATGTTAGTAATATCACAACAAACAGGTTAGTATATACACAATGTTTCGAGAGGTATTTTTCTCCCCTCTTCTGTTTGCTGTGATATTACTAACAGTTAGTGCATATACTAACCTGTTTGCTGTGATATTACTAACATTTGTTTGCTGTAATATTACTAACAGTTGGTGCATATACTAACCTGTTTGCTGTGATATTACTAACAGTTGAATGCATTTGGAATATTTAACTAAAAATTAAACTATTCTAAAGACATTGAACACACATATTAGATGATGGAAATAGTCCAATATAAAAATACAGCTAGAACACCATAATCACAAACCTACAGAAAAACACTAATGTGTATTGTCTATTTGTGTGTCATTACTAACAAGTTGTTGCTATTTGGAAAGTTTAAATAAAGTTTAAAATTTTTTATGCATTCAACATTCACTCATAAATGATGGCAATAGTCCAATATATCACATCTTAAACATATATTAATTTTATTTTATAATCCTCAATTGAACATCTATGAAAGAGTTATGAGAGAAGAGAATAGGCTGTTTAGAATATATCTAGAAGATAATCATAAGGGCTGGGTTAAGTTAAAAACATTGTAAAATATGTTAATTCTATACAAAATTAATCTACTAGTTTTACCTCATTTCATTTGCATTTTGGCCATGAAAAACCAATTTTCATTAAGACTTCTATTCCTATAATTTTAGAGGAAATAAATCATGGTTTAGATTTTGAGAAAGCTAGAAATAATTTAATAAGGATGAAAATAAAATGTTGTCTAAATGGACCTCAAAGGCCAAATTCTTTGGAAGTAAAAGATTTTGTATTAACTAGGATCCCACATGTTATCCAACTGTATAAAAAGTTTTACAATTTATACAAGGGACTTATAAAATATTAAAAAAAGATAGGAGAGAATACATTTATAATAGGTATGCCTAAGGGGTCAAAGGGAACCTATAATATCTGTTATTTAAAGCCTATATATCTTGAGACATAGAGTGCTTGTATAAATCCCTATCATGAAAATAGTTAACCAATATTGTTTAAAAGAAAATGCCATTGATATTCATAAATATGCTTTTAACATTAATGGGGCGATGTTATAATTCTCAAATTCTCTATTTGTTAAATGTTCTTAATTTAAAAGAAATTATTGCAAGTAGTTATTTGTTAAAAGTTAGCGAAACTAGAATAAATAATAATCAAATTATATTAAAATAAATTACCTAAGAATAAAATATTTAATCCCATAACATTATCCATTAAATGAATTTTTTTTTCTAAGTATGAGGAAATATAATAAAAATACCCAGGCCAGATTTCATATTATCTTTTAAAAAAAATTGTTTTCATTTTATCTATTCCAATTCCCGTTAAATTTGCTTTATTTTAAAACTTTTACATTTTATTAAAAAACTCCATAAAATAGTTTTTGAATTATTTACACTTAAATGTAAATAAATTACTTAAATAAGTAATGGAACAACAAGGGAATCGTGATCGTAAAATAAAATAGTATTAATAGTTATTTTAAATGTAATATTTATTTATGTATACATA
This sequence comes from Epiperipatus broadwayi, assembly GCA_028023455.1. Classification (NCBI taxonomy): domain Eukaryota; kingdom Metazoa; phylum Onychophora; class Udeonychophora; order Euonychophora; family Peripatidae; genus Epiperipatus; species Epiperipatus broadwayi. Next base: position 42,800 of record JAQFVV010007318.1, on the reverse strand, counting down.
TATGTGTTTGATAAATATTTGTAATATAAATTGGGAGCTTTTTTACTGCAATACATTTTATACAGAAAGAGAATCGGAAATAAAACCAATTCTTTTTTTATGTTGCACTTCAAGTATACAATAGTCAAACAGGTTTAAAAATACATATATACAAGCAACAACGATTACAAATTATAAAATTATCATAGAAATGCCTTTTTCGGCAAATTATGTTTTTTGCCCTTTTCAATATGTCTCCACGATTTAAAGCACATACAGCGATATCTATATTAATACATGAGAGAAGACAGATAAACAAATGGATATCCGACAAGATCTATTATGTGATTTTTTTTCTTACTCAATCCTACTACAAAATTACTCTGTTATATATATTGAATTGATACATATCCACATATATTAATTAATTAACTATCCAGTCTTTATCCATTAATCACTTATTATTCAAGTTACTGGATGTTTTATATCCTAATTCATATGAGAACCCATATATATTTTGTAAGGTAAAAACACATAAGGAAGATAACCCTTTAAGATTATTGTTTAATTTTAGCAATTTCATTTTACATAAATTTTGTAAATATTTAAACAAATGGATAGCTGATATAATTGGTTATGGACAATATTGTATAAAAAATACAGAGGCTATTATTGATAAATTAAATATGATGAATATAAATAGAAACCACAGTATCTCGGTGATGGACATAGAATCGATGTACCCTAGTATCCCTAGAATTAAAAGTATTAGTATCATCATAAAAGCTTTAATGAAGCATTGAACCTAATAAATAATAGTTTATATTTTAAATATAATAACAAATATTGGAGTATAAATAAGAGATGGGTAATGGGATGCACGATTAGTGGGCTTATGGCATCTATGTTCATTAATGGCATGGAAATCAATATTATAAAAGGCAGTATAATTAAAAAAGAAGTACTACATTATCTTAGATATGTACATGATAGTTTGATAATTGGTAATAAGAGGGCAATATATACATTATATAAACAATTTAATAATAATATTGATAATAGTAGGTTTACTATGAAAAAAATTGATAATGAAATAAGGTATTTAGATATTGAAATTATTTTAAATAAAAATAATGATATTATAATTAAGCATTTTATTAAAGATTATAAATTAAGGAAAATTATATCAATTGATTCAAAACAACCATAGATACAAAAGATGAGTGTGATAAAGAATTTTAAATATAAGAACGATAGATTTAATACAGATAGAAATATTGCTTTGTTACAGAAGGATAAATTTAAACAAACATATATGGAATATGGATATGCAGCGCATAGTATTGACAATATATTCTCACGATATGGGATAAATAGCACGAATAATAATAGATGTAGGACTAATAAACAAAAGAAGTGGATAAAAATTTCATATTTGCCTAGTGTGTATAATATATTAAATAAAAAAAGTAAAAATTATAAAGATAAGAACATTAGTGTGGGATGGGATAATAGCAAAAATTTAGATAAATTGATAACTAATTGTAGGATGAAAGATGATATAAAATATAAGAGAGGCATGGTTTATAAAATTAAATATAATTTTTGTAATATGGTTTACTATGGCCAGATGTCAAAGCAATTGGGAGAAAGAGCTAAAGAACACAATGATGCTATTGCTAGGAAAGATGATAGATCTGTGTTATATGTTCATTATTTGAAGTACGGACATAAAATAAATTGTATTGATAATATAAGTGTTCTTGATTATATTATAAATGTTAATAGATGTAAAATGTATGAAACAAACTATATCATGTATAATAAAAACAACTGTATGAATATATACAAAACATTCATTAAGTTGAATAATAAGTGGTTAATGAATAGTTAATTAATTAATATATGTGGATATATATCAATTCAATATATTTAACAGAGTAATTTTGTAGTAGGATTGAGAAAGAAAAAAATCACATAATAAATCATGTCAGATATCCATTTGTTTATCTGTCTTCTCTCATGTATTGATATAGATGTCGCTGTATGTGCTTTAAATCATGGAGACATATTGAAAAGGGAAAAAAACATAATTTGCCACAAAAGACTTTTCTATGATAATTTTATAATTTGTAATCTTTGTTGCTTGTATATATGTATTTTTAAACATATTTTACTATTGAGTACATTTTATATAAAAAATTATTTAAGATATTTTTAAATTGTAAAATAACCATTTGTTTAAATGCCTAGTAAATCTAAATTGTTGTTGAATGGTGTGCATAAATCTCTAGATGAAGACAATAGAATAATACAACACATAGAAATCCATTTTTTATAACAATTTTTTATTTTTAGTACAATGCTTACATAGCACTCATCTAACAACAGTTTTGATTGCCCCTGCAATCTTCTTCAGAACTATAAAATATATATACATAAATATACAAATTATATAAAAAATATACAAATTATATAAAAAAAATACATACATATATATATTCATAAAAAATATAAACATATACTAATATATCCCTTTAAATGCATGAATATATATAAAACAAGTAAATAAATAAACTCCTCAAACATTTTAATTTTAATCTAGTCTTTTCCTTTTCTTTTATTAAAATTCTATTTCTTAATTCTTTTAAAAAAAATTTCCCATACATTTTATATATATAAAAAAGACATATAAATCCAAGAAATAATATAATATTTCAACGAGAGGACTGGTTTTCACCAGAAAGAAAAAAAATACACAGTAAAATTACAGATTTGATAAAAGACTATAAATTTCAATTTAAATAGAATTTAAGCTTGATTAGGAGATAATATAGTTTTTTTTTGTTTTTTTTTGTTTGTTTTAAGTATGTATTGGAATAATTTTGTCATTGGTTGGGTATATTTTCTGTGTTAGATTTTGTGACCAATCCGGGGGGGGGGGTGTTAAATTTATAGTCTTTTATCAAATCTGTAATTTTTGAATATCACCATTTTACTGTGTATTTTTTTCTTTTTGATGAAAACCAATCCTCTGGTTGAAATGTTACATTATTTCTTGGATTTATAAGTCTTTTTTTTTGTTTGTTTTTTAATGTATTTTCTTTGGTTAGTTTTTTATATATTAATATTTTGATATGATTTTATATATATACTTATTTATTATTATTATTATTATTATTATTATTATTATCATATTATCATCATCATCATCATCATCATCATCATCATCATTATTATTATTATTATTATTATTATTATTATTATTATTATTATTATTTTCCCCATATATACTTTCTTACTGTATTCTTATGCTATCATTTTATATCCTTCAAATATTACACTTATTTTAATTATTCTTCTCTTATTTTTTTATTTCTTATTTTTAATCCATGTTTATAACCTTATATTCTATACCCATAATTTATAATTAAATATTACATTTATAATTTATTAACCTTATCTTATTTATGTAACAATTCTTACTTATTTTATTTCTTTTTACTTCTACTTTTTTATTTATACTTATCTCATATACATAAAACCTAACCTTTAAATGTTTCAAATATTTTACACTTAAAACTATTCTATCAAACCAACTCTTCTTATAAAATCATGTTTAATTTCTATTTATTTCTCTATTTATTTTATTATAAGAATAATCTCAATTAACTCTAGCACTTAATTTTTAATTTTACCTTTCTAATCTTCTTTAATTCCCACCTTCCATTTTCTTTTACAGTTAAACTGTTTATCAATTTAATTTATATTTAAACCTATATCTTCTATACTTTAGTTCTCTCTATTGCTTTTTATATTAATTATTTTTTTACCTTAACTTTAATTTTGCACTTTTATTATAATAACTTTTACATTAAAATTTTCCTCAAACCTAAATCTTTATTCATTCTTGGTCTAATATAATTTATAGAAATAGCTTCTTTAATCTTTCTTTCTCTCTTACTTTCTGTAAAATGTAACATTTTAGCACACTCTTTATAACACTCATGACCTGTGTTCCAATCTGTGCATATATTGGCAAATTCCTATCATATTTATGTTGTATCAATCTTCTATAAATTGAATTCTTAGTCTCTCCCACATAATTCATTACCCTCTTTATTTTTAATTTTACAATCCTTACAATTAATTTCATAAACTTCATTAATTTTATTATACTGTTTTATCTTAACATTCATACTTATTCTCTAATATACCTATTATATTCTTTCTTTTTTATTAACTATTTTTACTTTCAATACTTCAGTAAACTTTTTATTAATTTTGTTTATTATTTATTTAAATTTTTACTTATATAATTATTCCCTGTCTTTAAACCTACATAAGCTGTTTCTTTTTGAATTATCTCTTTATCCCTATCTCTGACTTTATACTTATCTTTCATCTTCTTTTTTATCTTTTTGATATTGTTATTCACAAACTTTTCTGGATACTCATAACTCATTAATTCTTCTTTAGTTAATTTTTTTTGCTTAATATAGTTTGTAGAAAAGTTTGTGAATAACAATATTAAAAATTTATCTGGTTTTTTTAGTCATGTAACTAACAATGTATGTATTTTTATTGAGTGCTTGCAAGGTTTTTAAAAGAAGGTTTCAAAAATTTTAAAATTGAAAACATTTGAATCATATATATATATAAGAAATTATTTAATTAGTTGTCTTTAAAAATAATCACAATTAATAAAGATAAATTAAAAAAATAAATACATTAAAATTAAATATTAGAATAAAATGATAAAGTATTATTTAAAATATGTTATTTTAAAATGTTTAATTTGTTAGGTAAAAGTATAGAATTGAATATTATATAATATTAGTGTTATAATAATGAGTCATAATTTTATTTCTAAATTTTAAGGAACATGTAATTGACATTTATGTAAATTAGTTTTGTAAGTTAAGGATTAAGTAACCAATCAGATAGTAAGTTAGGACTGATATAAAAATGAGTACTCTCACTCACTTGTCACTTATTGCTACTTATTACTTGTTACTTATTACTACTTTTATTTTTATTTTATTTTTTTAATAGTCTCAATTTTAAATTTTTATTATTTTTTAAAAAAAAGTGTAAGGGATTTAAAATTATTAAAGTTTAAGAAAAAAATGTTTCCCTAAACCACTAAATTTCCTGCCAGATTTCTATTTAAAACTTAAAATGAATCCATAGTGAATTACGGAATATCTACCTGGAATAATATGTTTAAGATGGTTAACAATGAAAAAACAGTTGAAAGAGGAAAGTATAATTTTTCTCATGTTAATTAAAAACTTTTGTAATCATTTTTATAAAATACTTTGGATTTTTAAGGAGGATATTATTTAGAAATATTGCTCGGAGAACTAACATGTTTTCTTATAATATTTTAAAGCTTTTAAATTTTATCATTTGGATAATAAAAATTATTTGGACAAGATTAAAACTGAATGTTTTCTGTAAATTTATAAAAGTACTTAACATTGAATTTATAGTATAAAAATATACCGTTCTTTGTTTATACTATTGTCTGCATTTTTTTTTTTAAATTGCAGTAATTTAAAAAGGTATTTAAGTTTAAAGTTATTTAAATATGTTTTGGAGAAAATGGTGAAAAGTAAAAGTTATCACAGATATAATTACCTTGACATTTTATTGTCAAATATACATAAATATTTGGATAATATAAAACAACTTGTTCTCTTGAATATATGTTTTAAAAAAATTAATGAATAATATAAATAATATTATCAAGACAAAAGAAATAACTTATGGATTATTTAAACATGAATTTATTAATGACTACATATCTTCATTATGAGATAATAATAATTTTGAATAAATAGAAAAGTGCTTATTTTCTGCTAACGTACATATGGATTTTTTAATGACTAGTAATGATGCATATGCAATATTTCAAGTGATATCACATAAATAACTGTTATCCCGAGGAAGCTACAGACAAATGACTGTATTTATAAATTTTTCATAACAGGATGAACAGCCAGTTTTCAAATTTTCTTGGATTTAAAAAGTCAACATTATTATTTTTATTTGTGAGTTTACATACTGCGAGTGGAGGAAAAAATGTATTGTGCTAAAGGACTTTCAGACAATGTTCATCACATGGCAACTGGGGAGGTTCCATTTAGAAGTGTTGAGTTGTAATAAAAAACTTTAGTTGGACTTTATTCGAACAAAATATGAATTGGAATTACATAAATTTAGTTTTGAATTATTATTTTAAACACCCTCTAACCTTTAGTATTAAGATTTATTGTTAAGATAGGAAAGGTTACATTTTAAATATTTTATTATTATTATTCTAACAACATTAATATTCTTTGAAAAATCTTTTAATATTTTAAAATCTTTGCAAACATTTTTTAAGTATAATAGTGTATTGAACGACTGATATTTTTGATTGATATGTTTTTCTTATCTGAATTTGGATCAAAAACGTCAAGATAGTGGTTGTTGCAAATCATAAAGCCACTAGATATTTTTTTTGAATTGTTTTAATTATTACATGACATATATTTTATTTACTATTTTTTTCTAGAATTGCTTGGAATATTTTGAAGATATTGCTTTTTATCATATGTATGTATGGACATGAGTATGTGTGCATCAATTAATCATATAGATTTTTTATTCTTATTCTGAGATATAAGCAATGATTTTAAAAAGAGATATGCATACACAATTTTCTTTCTTACATTACAAAATATAATATAGTTTATTAATGCTTATAAAATTAATATATGATTCTTTACTGAATGAACCATATTTATGAAATATTTGAATATTGATTTTAATATTTTTAAAACAAGGTCATTTATATTTTTATTGCCGAGTTTTAAGTGAATAAAAAACCCTTTTCTTATTGTAGTACTGGAATGATAGTATCAAATGTTAACTTTGTTTGTTATTAGGAGTAATGCTAGTTATTTTTGTGATGTAGATTGTTAGATCTATTTTGGAGTTTTAATTGATAGTGACTGGGGAAGTATATAATAAAGAAACCCTTGGGTGCTTATATGTAGAATACATGAAGAAGATCGGAAAATAGCCTATAATTATATCTTAGTAGTTTTATGAGGGTACAGTTAACATAGCCATGTGTCTTGTATGTATTTTCCATGGACAGTGTTGATATTTTTCATATTTTATAATGATCTGTAGGAACTGAATAAATAACCTGGACATTATTTTTGAAAGTATTGAACAAAATAGTCATACCTATTCTTTCATACTGTTTTCATGTGGATTATGAAATATGTTTTATACTATTGAGTCTTTACTGTAGTCATTCCTTCATATTCTATGTATCATATCACAATCTTAATTTCAACAGTTATTACATTGTGTAGCAAAGTATTTTATGAAAGGAAAATAATGAATAATTTTGGATTGATGTATTGTTATTTTTCAAAAAGAATAAGATAGGTTTTCTTGTTTGGATTAAGATGAAATACAAATGAAATTGAATGTAAATGCTGATAGTAGAATTATAAAGAATCATAAATATTTTTACATATTTTTTATTAAACAATTTTGAGAATAAAAGAAACGACAACTATTCATGATATTTTTAAATAATTTTGATATTGTAATTTTACACAAAGCAATGCGTATTTTTAAAGATGAAAACGTCAAAATGAGTAAGATAAAGAGTGATGAATGCTTGTATTTTATGAATATTATTTTATATTGTTTTTTTTTAAGAAAACATAAAACACACATATAAGTTTTTGAGAATGGTGCCAAGCAATAGTATCTAGTATAACATCAATACTATTTTTTGCTGAATTTAATTTTTATTTATTAAATGGACACTAAAATATATTTTTAAAATGAACATTATTTTTAAGAATTTATATTTTATGCATACTTATTAAAGCCATATCAAACAATTTAATTAAACTATGAAGTGTAGGTCTAGATTACCTTATATTTTATATTGGTATAACAAATAATGCATAAACCAGAGTGAAGGCTTATTTATTTACTTTTTATTTGGTTTAATATTGAAAAATGTAACTCAATCTTACTTAATTAGATTTATATTTTGTTAGATTTATGTAATGAAACTGTACATACTGTAAATTATTTTTGTTTTAATGAAAAGTATAATAAACTTGTTAAAATTGTTTTATAAATCTCTATATTATTTTGACTGATTTATTCACCACTACAAATACCTGATTAACAGAATCAAAAATAAATATAATACATTTGCACAGTATAAATAAATTATTCATTTTAAGAAATAATAATTACCCAGAATATGATATTTGAATAATTTTCTTTTGCAATAATATTACTATAGTCATAATTGATTACACCATTTACTGCATAGAATTTAATATTATTTGTTGCCACATATTTCAGATTATACCATATTAAGATACCACATGAGAAATAAAAGAATTATAGTATTATTTATTATTGTTATTATCATTATTATTAGTTATCACATTGTTAAAGAGTAGATAAAATTAATAATTACTTAATTAGAAGTAGGAATATTATTATTTATTGTTGTTGTTATTATTGGTTAGGTGTAGTTAACAATGATATAAAACCCCTATCATACTTGGCTGCAGTAGATATTTTAAAATGGATTACATTTATTTTTCAAGAACCTGAGATAGTTATAATTATATTTTAGTAAAAGAGATTAGAGTTTAGTTTAGTACTATTATACTAAATTACTTATTATTTTTAAAGTCTTAAGAATACTATGAATTTATTATTATTTGAAATAATAGGGAGGGGAGTGTTCTTATGCCATTGATATTATATCCTATGGGATATAGGCTCAATGTAATTCATTACTACTGTACTTTCATTAAATTGTCTCATGATTTATTAGCATTTTATTAGTTTAATTTTAAAAATCAAACCATATATCATTTATAAATATTTTAGAGCTGGTCGAATGGTAAAAATTATTAAAGGATGTCTTTGTTATTGATTATATTAAGATTATAAGTATTTTAGCAGGTGCATTATAATTTATTTGGGCTAGTTTTGTTTTTTATATTATGTATCAAACGGAAAGTGAGGGTACAATATATAAATATTCTAACCTCAACTTTACTCAAGTCGATTGAAAATAATTCTGGAACCGAACAAGGAATGCTAGGATATTTACCTAATAATAGTAATAATAAGATTATGCATAGCCGGGTGCCAAATTGTAACTGTGAAATTGTAATGCCCACCAGAGATCATCGTCCATGCTTATTACTATAGGACACAATAAAGAAAGTAATTAGAATGTCTTCATAAAAAATTATAATATTGATACATCCCATTTAATTTATCAGGGTCTTAATTTTGAACTTAATCACAATTATGTAAATACTCCCATGATAAGTTATTACTTCTAACTAAAGAATATAGACAACTTTCTTTCCCAACTTTCTATAGATATATGATCTCTAATGGTAATCACAAGAATGTTATCGTATATTTCTAATTTATAAATGACTAGAAATAAATTAGTAGTCGTTGCAGAGAATTCGTAACTAATGTTTATAATACGTACTATTAGATGTTATAAATCCTTCCCATTTAACCCAACTACTATTATTTTCGTTCTCAGCATCTATTACTTTTAACAGTCACAATTATATAACATTAAATGTCTGTATTATGTTTTCCTTTATATCTTCTTAACTAAAAATTCTTAATCCTATTTCCTTAAACACACCCATAGGCCTATCAGAATGGAATGTACTTTTTATTCCAGCTAATTCCAGATTAATTATTATTATCAAAATAGTATTTCCCAATTTTTAGCATTTACACTATTTGACTTCCAAGCTAGCTCTCTTAAATTTAATAATCGAAGTACTCAAATTTCTTAAGGTCTTGATCTGTTTGTGAGGTGCAATTATTAATTATTATGATGGATATGATTCTATAACTTGCTAAAATTAAATTTAATGTGAGTTTACCAGTGGAAATTATATTAAATATCAAAATCGGAAAAGGGATTTTATGTCTACTTCTGATAAACTAGGTTTAACATATCTGAATTGACTATTTTCTCTTAATTTATTTTATTTCATATCATCTGTTTGCCAAAACTAACAATACTGATCAACATGAAATGATCGTTCCCCCCTTACAAAAACCTTTCTTGGTTGATATTTTATAAAGGTGAATTATGAAAATGAATTATGGAAATCAATCATTGAAATCAATCAATATAAGATAATTCATAAATTTAAATGCGATCGAATGAATAATGGAAATCAACAAACATAAGACAATTCATAAATTTAAATGTGATCTGGTATTAATACCTGTATTCATATTATGTTTGTAAAATTGGTTATAGTAGTATATAGAATATACTTTTTTATAAGGTGGTGTAAGGTTCTAGATATCCAAAATATCAAAAACAAGACACATATGTAAATTTATAACAATAACAAATATTTATTATACTTAAAGAAGAAAGAAACACATATATATAGAAACACCACAAGATTAGATATTATATTCATTGTAAAATAAAATTTTAATTTTTCTCTATATGAAATTAACATTAACTACTATAAAAAATACTAATAATAAATATATATATACTTTCATATTATTTAGATTTCCAAATTAACCTAATCATTGTTTTGACCCATATTTTAACTTTAAGATTAATGTGTCAGCATTTAAATATAAATATGATCTTATCTTATAACTTTCACCAACAGCCTATTCAATTTCTTGACCCACTTTACTACAATAATGATAAATGTAATAATTCCAACAAGCAATAAGATATTTTATTTCCTATGTAAAGATAATGTTTTATCCAAATTTTCTAACCATTCTAAATAATTGGTTGAAATATAAAACAATTGTTTTATTTCCATGCATACTAAATATTCATCATCATTCGCCTGTAATCCTGATCATTTTGTTACCAGTCTAATGATGGTATACATTATGATATGCTAGTATATGTTTCCACAACTTGATGATGTTTATATTTTTACCTTCCATAAACTCTGACTACAGATCAGCCAGTGTATAAATTAAAGCAACTCTCTGTCATCCCCCACATCAACACACAAATCTGATTATAACCCTAACCCTGTCATAGCAACTTTTATACTATCTTGCAAAAAACCCTCCATATATTTCATATCACTATGTGGCACTTTATAATGCACACATAAGTGTCTCAATAAGGGAAATTAAACAATTCATAACTTCAAATGTTAGCATTGGCCAGAGAACTGCCTTTTTTTTCTGAGGCTAAGTATTATGTGAGGAACTAGTCTCTGCACATTTACTCTTTAATAGGCATGCAAAACATTTTACCATAACTATATCCATAATTCCCTATTTAAATAATAAATACAAATGGATCTGGGATCAAGTCCTCAATCTTCTAATACCTGAATACATAGTAATTAAATTATAAGATAGTTATTTTCTATCTAACCATTCAAGGCAGTATAATAACTTTATCTCAGTAATACTCCACATTTACAGCTTCGTGCATACACACACAGGATGATTATAGTCTTGATGCAAAATGACAAAATTTTGACTGATCATGAACAAAACTCATGAACTATATTAATTTTAAAAGTCAAGCACCCAGCAACATTCATCCAAGATTTATGATCTTGCATAGCACAATAGGCATATAATTTTGATAAAAAAATATTTCCTCTTTTTTTTTCATATGACAAATATATAAGCATTTATGCTTTCTCATTATTATACAATAACATTTTTTAAGCTTTAATAATTTCTTATAGGTCAACATCATTTATTTATTTTTTAAAAAAAAAATCCTATGACTATTAAATATCTATTAAACATAATAATGAACATATAAATAAAAGCAAAATAAATAAACAATAAAACATTACACATTGTCTCTTTGGTTTGGGTTTCTTTGGAGCTAAGTCTGAATATTTTGTAAGGTCAAGGAAAATTTGACAGAAAACATGTATGTACTGTACATAAACACCAATTACCATTTTTTCAATTCACTGCCTTGGAAAACACATTAGATCTATTTTACACTAATGATTATGAAAGCACATAAAATTCTTTTCATTCAGGATGTAGCTACATTGATATTTGATATTTTCATATTTAATCATGATAATTAAAACTGTTGAAAATTAGTCCTGCAGATTTTTTTTTAAATACTTTTGTTCCCAGGTTTGAATCCAGATGCTTGGTTTCAAATTTTAGTCCATAACTTTATTTTCTTTAAGCTTCATTTTTTTTAGTTTTTTTCAGGAGAGAGAAAAAATTCAAACAAAAATAGTGTTCTAGATGCTCTATTTCCATGTATATTCTCAGGTTGGATTTTATTAGTGATGAAAAAGAATTGCTAATTTAGTTTCAGCAATGGTTTTTTATACCTTTTATAAATGTTGACTGCTTATTTTATTGATTCAAATGAGCTATACTGGTATGGTATTTTTTACTGGAGTCACAATCAAAAAAATTTACTAATAAGAATGATGAGTATTTAACTAACTTTATAACAAAGTTCACTCATCCCTTGGAGTTTTTAATTAATTAAGCCATGGATAAAATATTGTTCCTGAGATCTCTTTTTAAAAATGAACTTTTAAAAGCTAAATATGAAGATTGATGTATTGCATCCAAAACTTTTTGTTGTGAACTAACTTTGCCACCATTGATTTTGAAGAGAGAAAATTGTACACCATTTATAGTTGATTTAGCACTTCATCCTTCAGTAATATATACATATTTCTTAATAAATTGAATCAATTGCTGTCTGTGACAAAAATGATCAGAGAAGATGATCAGATATAGAATCAGCAAAAAAAAATCTCCCCTTTACTTCATGTGCAGTAGCCTTTATAGAAAAAGCCACCTACAAGTTGTTTGCTTTGATTCCCCTTGTCTACCGATTACCTCAGACAGCTTTTGATAAGACTTGTTAAATGTTGGTTTTGGTTTATTGATTTCAGCACTGATTATGTTAATTTTATTTTTCTTAACACATTTTACATTGCTTTGATCTATGACAAATATTAAATATATATATGATTGCAGATATTTTATAAAACTGATTTCTTATAAATAAATTTCTATTTAAAAACTTAAAATCAAATTTAGAACTGAAATCAATAACCAATTTCTGTAAAACCCATACAAAATAAATTCCATTTTACATTATACTATCAAATAGTATTGCATAAATTTCCAAGATAAAAAAAATCTATCTATCTATCTATCTATCTATCTATCTATCTATCTATCTATCTATCTATCTATCTATCTATCTATCTATCTATCTATCTATCTATCTATCTATCTATCTATCTATCTATCTATCTATCTATCTATCTATCTATCTATCTATATATTATACACACATCCATGCTCACACATATACTAAATAGTGATCCACTTGTTCATATTTTTATTAGTATAAAATATCTTTCATAATTTCCTGACAATTTAAATCTATTCTCCTGTAAAGAACTGTCAAACAAATACTATCTATGACAAGTTCAATTTCTATTTGTACTATCATTTTTTTATAAATATTATGATTAATATAAATCAACATTTTAAGATATTACAGTGCATGCAATAGTCAATCCCCTTTCCCTTTACATAATAATACACTATAATTTTAAATAAAATACAAACATACTTTTTTCCATACATTAAATTCAAGCCACACAGTTATTGGTCTCTCTAAATGAAGCTTTTAACTTTTTTTGACTTAAAAAAAATTTTAATTGGATATAGTTATTTACTAATCATACTATTTATTTCCCAATCATTAGTTTTTTTACGAAAGCAACTAAGGATTATAATATATATATATCAAAATATTAATATATAACAAACTAACCAAAGGAAATACATATAAAAACAAAAAAAGACTTATAAATCCAATAAATAATATTATATTTCAACCAGAGGACTGGTTTTCATCAGAAAGAAAAAAAATACACAGTAAAATGGCGATAATCAAAAATTACAGATTTGGTAAAAGATTAAAAATTTTAACAAACCCCCCCTGATTGGTCACAAAATCTAACACAGAATATCTACCCAATCAATGACAAAATTCAAACAACAAAAAAAAACAAAAATTACATTCCCTCCTAATCAAGCTTAAATTCTATTTAAATTAAAATAAATATAAAAATAAAAAACCAAAATTAAAAATTAAAATATACATATGTGCATACATAGAAAAATTAAACTATGCTCACATACAAAAAATAGCTGTGCTCACATTAATATTCATTAAAAACTAAAAACTTATACATTTTAATCAAAAATTATAGTTAGTGCAAAGTACAATAATTTATAACTAATTATTCATCTATAAACCAATTAAACACAGATATTAAACATCCATGTAACCAATCTATACATAAAAACTCATATAAGAAAATTTTCACATAAAAACACACATATAGAAATCATTTAGGAGACCAGGTAACCCAGAGATGTAATAGTTCCAGTGTTCAAATTCAATCCATGTGGTTCTAAGGTCTTGAATTTAAAAATAAAAAAGCTCTCCTTTTGTTTCCTCTCCCTTGTAGAAGAAAACCTTCCAAGAACACTACTTTTAAATCATCAATTGAATGATTCAGTAAGTTAAATGTTTGAAACTGGTCTACTATCTATGCAAAAGTCAAACTATGATTAGTCATTCTGACATGTTAAAATTTTTAATCTTTTACCAAATCTGTAATTTTTGATTATCGCCATTTTACTGTGTATTTTTTCCTTTCTGATGAAAACCAGTCCTCTGGTTGAAATATAATATTATTTATTGGATTTATAAGTTTTTTTTGTTTTTATATATATATATCATATTATTATTACTATTTGCAGGATATTCCATGTAGTGAAAAAGCTAAATGCTGATGTTTCAGTAGAGGAAGGTACTTGATATTGTACTGAAATACCAGCATTTAGCTTTTTCACTACACGGAATATCCTGCAAATAGTAATAATAATATGACATCTTTTATCCGTGAAAATATTAAAATTAATATATATATACACAAATAAATCACAACAAAATATACAAAAATTTCAATATAAACCAAATATGCATACATAGAAGATTGAATATCTAATGTTTGTGAAACAACATCATAATAGCATATATTTAAAAATCATGCAAATTACTCTCTTTCATCTTCAGTAGTTCATGTTGTGAATTCAGGTACCTGTAGATTTTTTTGTGGAACAGTTGATGTAAACCTAGCTATGTTTGGTGGCATTCTGCAAAAGTTTTCTGAGGTCATTTTTGCGGACATAAACAGCCTCCATTAATGTGCACTTTTGTTGATCTTTTTCCCAAAACTATACAATATGTTGAATTTAAGCAGCATAACAGTTTTCATGTAACTGGTCACAATAAACCATGGAATGGTTTTATATTTACAGCATCTTTTCTGCCCATTATGATGGACTTGAGCTCACACTCCACCTGCTTGGCTCCAATGGAGAAGACAGTGTGTTTTTTTATTCTTCCATGATATGATAGCCAATCATAATATTATGTGTAACATTAATTCCAATGATGAATATTGCAGAATAATGGAAAGATTGAATGAAGATCTTCTGGGAGACTGCTTTTTATAGTGCACTGAGCTGTCTTATCTATAAAGTCAGTTTTCAACACGGTTCAATTCCATACCACCACCCTCTGATTGTAGATTAGCTCTAAACTTTGAGGTGGTGCCACAGCTTACAGGCTAATTACAAACTTTACAATAATTAGCTATAAAAATGTATTATAATCAAATAAAAGATAATATTCTGGCTAATCGACATACAATATCAATTTCCTAATTAGTTGGTCTGATTATCAACAAATTAATCATTTGTATAAACATAATGTCATTGTTACTCACCTAATTGTCAAATAACTACATTTGGTAATGAATAAAATATTTTATAAACATTGTAAATTACTTAAAATCAATTTTGAACTAATGAGGCCTAATATATTTTATCTATGCACATACCTATATATAACATTCCATTTAGCAAATAAAATGTTTTAATAGCTTTTATTTAAAAATTATTAACGAATATTTAAATGATCTACTTGAAGCACATATATAAACTCCAAGTGCATTATTATTTTTGTACTTAAATATTATATATATTAATGATAAAAAAATTTGCCAATAACTATTGTAAAATGTAGAAATACTTTCGGTTATTTTAATAATTATTTTCAATTGGAATTCTTTCACACAGAGACCTTGTGTTTATAACATCAAAAATAATTCCACAACTGTTATTAAGGCAATAAACTATTTTCTACCTAATAACAATGGTAATGGAGTCAAGCTTGGTGGTCAAGTGGTCAGCACAGCTGCCTTATGAGCAGTTGTCCTGGGTTTGCGGGTTCGCTTCCCGCCAATGCTTTGACACATAAAAAAAACAATGGTAATGGTCGCTGAAATATTTTTGGCAGCATTCTAATCAAAAAGATTGTGCGTGTGAAGTATTTTCAAATAATGGCCATTTAATTGTTGATATTTTTAATATATAAAATATTAAATGCAATTAAAATAATTAATAATATATGAAGTACTTTTTATTGCGATTATGAGCTTTAAAATCATTGATTATTGACACAAATAAAATACTTCTTCTTCTACTATAAATGTATTTTGATGAATATAGCTATTGTGTAAATACACTAGAAATTTAAATGCATACGATTAATCATAGTTGCAAAGTAATTATGGTTACTATATATATTGTAACAGAATGAAAATGTGTAATAGGAAATATCAACTTTAAAATAGCCTGAACAAAATTATAACCCAGTTGTTGTTCGCCATTTGTAACAGAATAAAAATGTAAATCAAAGAAATACAATCCTAATTTTATAATGTCTGTAAATAATATTGTCATTCATAACAGAATAAAATAATAAATTAAACTAAATGAATATCAATCAATAAATAATAATTTAATACTTAATATAACCCTTTATCTAATCACCTATCCAAACATCAATTATTCTAAAATAAGACAATGATGACAATCTTTATTATAGCATCATGGCTTCAAACATCATAGATTAAAATAAAGCAATTAAACCAAGTATCATTACCTCAAAAATAATGATATATACTTAAGACATATTTCACTTATAATCAAATAAAAATAATGATAAATCATTAAACTGTTCAACTCTAATATAATTAATGAATCAAACATTGCTTATAATAATACAAATGTATTTTAAACAGACAATACTCACTATACATATGCCACACACAGCAAGCTAGAGTAATCAATGGATTCCAGAAGACTTGTGCATAAAATCCCCATCTAGTGCCTACTCATCCAATATCCCCAGACTAGTTTCTGGCTTGTGGTCTTTGTCAGGGAGGAGCCTTGGATCTGAGAAGACCACAAGGCAGAAACTAGTCTGGGAATATTGGATGAGTAATCACTAGATGGGGATTTTATGCATAAGCCTTCTGGCATCCATTGATTACTCTAGCTTGCTGTGTATGGCATATGTATAGTGAGTATTGCCTGTTTTAATAACAGTTGTATACAAGCATAAGAAATGGTGGTCATGTGATGTTTATTGAATACAAATGTATACTAAAATTTAATAATGGTTATATATAAATAAAACAATTCATGAATGATTGAAATAACAACTTTAGTATGTCCAATAATTTTACAATATCCATAATATCTAAATAAATATATGACCCAATAATTAATTTAAATTCTAATTAAATACAATTATAAATAATACTAATTTAGCCATGCTATACTCTTATCTTAATATGCTCTTACTAATTAAACTATTTAGTAATAATATGAACCTATTAGATAATCTTAAATCTATAATGTTTAATAATACCAGTATACAAATGAATAGTAGATCTTTATAGGAAATTTATTCAAGTGCAATTAACAAATCACATCAATTTATTTTTAATTTCATATAGTTAGATTATTAAAACTCTATGGCATAGCAATCAAGACATATAAAATAATTATTAGCATTTATTATAATCAAGTAAATATATGATCTACATTAAATAATTTAAATATAATTAAAACAAACTATTCTGACTTATAACAGAATAAAATATACTTTTATCAGCTTTATAAGTAAAAAGAACTAAAATCTTATTGGCTAGTAATGAACTTAATACAATATGTATCCAATCAATAATAATTTAGATAAAACCCATACATATTTGATTACAATTATCTTTATTTATCTTCAATAAATATTATTTTATACCATTGTCAATTATTGAATCAATAAATACAATTTTATTAGTATAATTATTTGTAATTAATGAAAAAGTTACAATAATTTCAAATTATTCATTAAATATTTAATAATATCAAATCTATTAATCTATAATCTCTATACCCAATCAGATAATAACTGTTAAATTTAATACAAACAAAATAATATATAGACATATTCACTTATCATTTTTGAGATTTGATTTATAGATTATATTATGGTTATCTCAAATAAATTATGTATAATCAGTTCATATATATATATATTATCAGACTTGAATTAATCAATGAACTCATATTTCAAAATTGAATAATAACCAAAGAAGTTTGTTTGTTTTAATTAATTCAAAATTTATTAATAAATGAATATTAAATAAAAAATATAAAAATGGTGAATATATTATCAATTGATATTAACATTATATTTAAATAAGTGATTGCACATCAATCTCCACTTATTATACACTAAACACAAACTACATATGTTTATGTAACACAAATAAATATGTTTTGGAACTTTCATATTTTTTGAAATGCAAGAGTGTTCAAGATATATTTTTTAGACTTCATATAAGATCATCAATATATATATATAATGAATCTATTTATTTGTTAATATAAATTTAAGAGTAGAAAATAAATAAGTACTTATTACAATATGATCCTTTTGAACTCCTAATATAATTGATATACCTGAAGTTAATTTATAATCAATAAATTAAAAAAATGAATATTTTAAATTTGAATAATAATTACTGGGCTGCAAATTATAAATTCAACCTTAGGAAAACATAACTTTTTTATTTTTAGGTATACAAATAGATTACTACATAACCTAAAATTACATAAATTATACTGCTATATCAATAAATATTACAATTTTAAATGAAAAGAAACAAAAAATATATAGCAATAATAATGAAAATATAAACAAATGATCTGAATAAGTCTTTAAATATGGTATTTTCAAAGTAGTACCATAGTTCAAATGTCTATTTCACAAACCACAATCCAACAATATATTATTGTTCCAGAGAATATATATATATTGTAACGATATATAAATATGTCGTTACATTAATTTAAAAGAAAAACAAAGTTCGCAAATAAAAATAAATATATTAAAAATCTATAAAAAAACTAAACGCTAAAATTAAAATGTTGTTAAATATATATATTCGCACAGATGCTAAACTTTAAAAATATTTTTTTTTATATATAAATAAAAAAAAAGTATTTGAACGTATTTTTTTTTTGATAAAAAAATACAAGAGTTAAATATTAAAATATTTAATATAAGTTAAAATAAAAACAGGTATTAATTAATTCCTGTAATCTATAAATGAAATGATTGTTTATTATTTGAAAAACAAGCTAGCCCTCAAGGGTCTTATGTAATTAAAGGGTCAGATGGAAATTAGATAAGAGAAATTAAGCTTGACCAATGGAAGCACCAAGCCTTGGCTGGACCCTAACGGAAGTGATGATTGGTGATTTTGTTGTTTGAATCCATGTGGATAATATAAAAAGGAGAAATATTGAGTATTGGGCAGTTCCAGCTGTTTTTTGAGAGTGGTGATAGAGACGCACATATCACACACTCTCTCTCTATTTTAAAAAATGAACTGATTGTGATACCGAAATGAACCAGCTAATGCTACCTCCGAACATCTGGCGGTTTCAAACAAGGACTCCTGGAAAAACAAGAACCTGGACTCTTCTTCGTAAGCTATTAACAATGAACTTAAAAAATTTTAAATAATTAAGAACTTTCGTGCAACAATTTAAATGTTAAAATGGAATTTCTATTTGACCTTTAAGTTTAAAATCAATTGATGTTTAATTTTATATGTTTGTTATTGATAAAAAATCATTTCCATTCATTTTAATTGTATAAATTATTTATTGTTTAAATTTTAAATGCATAAAATTTAAAGTTGGGTATAGACATTGCATAGATTCGTTAGCGGTTGATGATGTTGAGATTTTCAGAGTCGATTAGAATGTATAGGTCAACGATGTTAATGCAGGCACCTTATGGTGAGTGCCATGGGTTTTGTTTCCTTTTGCAATTGACGTTATCAATGATTTTGTATTTTGATCGATTGTGTTTAATTTGGATGTTTTTGACCGTGGAATCTGTGCAGCCGATCTATACTTAACATTTTAAAACAAATTGTATAAAAGTTATCTGTGTGAACATATCTAAATGATAAATTTAAGTCGAGTGAACGACCATATAGTTTTGTAAGGTTATATTAAGGGAGGGTAATCTTAGGTTATTTGTTTGTGGTTGAATTGGCTCAATGGTTTCGATATATTTGTGTAGGTAGTAAATGTAGCAGGAGATCCGCCACGTGCAGGATTACATATATGCCGCACACCCTCTGTTGCCTATGGAATTGGATAGTAAGACGCAAGACGCAATCCATTCCTATGGAGTTTTATGTTTATTGTTCTACTGCCATCAGAAGTAGCATTCCTGGTGGTGGAGAGCAACAATGTGTCTCACTATACTGTGCATTCCTGACAGTATAGTCTATTTAGTGATGTATTTTATCTACATTGAATACATAAATGTATCGGATGATTGGCGTCAGTTTGACTTTGAACTTTTAGCCTGGGGTTAAATAAGGGAAGAATATTGTCTTTTCAAATGCAGATCTATGTAGCCTATTCATACCCGACCCTCTAAATAAAATATTAAACATTATAGCAAGCTATTTTAAATGTAAAATTAAAAATTAAGATAAAAATCTAAATGTTAAACTTATTCCTCGAATTTAGAATGATTTTATATGTGCGTAAATAAATATTTTTCTGTGTTAATTTCTGGCAGTGGCTTTTATTATTTTTTTATATTTATATCTAAGGTTATATATTTTATTATCTCTGCGTCTCCACTGAGCTAGTGACAATGGGCTAACGATCTAAATATGTAAATATTTAGATCCTAACAGCGCGTATCTGCCTACTTTATAAATTTTTCTAGGCTCAAATGCCTAGATGGCGCCTTTGGTAGTGTGGTGCGGTGCGATGCGATCTCCCACTTCATTTGGATCATTATAATATATATATATATAATCCTTTCAGATAGCAATTATTTATTTTATAGAAGAAATAAGTGGTATTTAAAATAAGCATATAAGTACTAATTTATATTTTTGATATAAAAACATATTTCAATTGTAAGAATTTATTTCAAAAATATTATAAGTAAATAGACACTAGTTTTATTCATGATGGTATGATGAAATATTGAACTGATTCATATCCTATATAAAAATAATTAATCAATCTAATAAAATTACATCAGCAGAAGAATATGTTTCCAGTACACATTTTGATGTTGTTAACATTTATTCTCTATCATTAAAATATTGGGAAACATCCATATTTTAGAGAATAGAAATATTCTGATAGTTTATAAAGCAATCAATTCTTTTTGATTACTTTTTATTTTTATAGTAAATTGTCACTCCTCATAAATCCTCAATGCACTGTACAGTTTCTGGAGGAATACTGTTATTTTTCATCCCATAATTTTGTCTAATTAACTATATACTTTTACTAAAACAAGAGAGAGTTTTTCTTATTCAGTTCTATTTATAACTTTTTTATTGATGTCAGGTAACTATAGCAATGCATTTTATTAACTATTTAGCCAATTTCAACCAGTATCCATCAAAAATTTTATTATACAACAAATTAAATAAATATTTTCAATTATATACAACAAACATTTACATTTTCATAATATAAATACCATTTGTCCAATCTGACATAAATTAAACAATTTATAATACATTCTCATTATACTAAACTGGAAATACATTTTATACATATTTTTCTAGTACAGTACTGTACAAATAAAATAAATATATTTGAGAGAGAGTTGTATTGTTTTTAATTTATTGTTGCAAATGTAGTAACAAAAATACATATAACAACAAATGAACAACAATTTTATCCAAACTATATGCTTTATTATTCAAAATAAGAGTCGTAGATCACATGATCCTATACTATTAAGATTGTAAGTTATAAACAATGAGGATTGCCAATTTTTCAATAAGCTTTGTGATAAATGCTTAGCTAGAGAAAACATTTAAAATCTCTGTCAGGACCCCTCCCAAACCTTTGACCATGGTTTCATGCTCTGGCACTCTTCAGAGAGGTGCTACAGTAGATTCAGACACTAGATCTAAAAAAACTAACCCAAAGCCAAGCATTTAACTAAAAGTTATCTATTGAGTGGAAAATCTGAAAATTTCAGACACCTACATGTCTTCAAACCCAGCTATCCAACTCAAATAGCTATATGGGGCTAAGAGATCTTCAGCCATACCATATATTTGTAGTCTTAGCAATATAACATTGC
The DNA here is from genome assembly GCA_028023455.1 of Epiperipatus broadwayi. Taxonomy (NCBI): domain Eukaryota; kingdom Metazoa; phylum Onychophora; class Udeonychophora; order Euonychophora; family Peripatidae; genus Epiperipatus; species Epiperipatus broadwayi. Next base: position 20,140 of record JAQFVV010007318.1, on the reverse strand, counting down.
ATAAGACTTATGGCACAAAACCATGGTTGGAGGTTTGGGTATATCCTGATAGATATATTTTAAATGCTTTCTCTAGTTCAGAATTTATCACAAAGCTTGTTGAGGAATTGGAAATTCTCATTGTTTATAACTTACAAGCTTAAGAGTATAGGGTTGTGTGATCTATGACTTTTATTTTGACTATTTATAGTCTCTGCCATAAGTCTTATGCAAGGTTATATTGCTAAGACTATTAATATATGGTATGGCTGAAGATCTGTCAGCCCCATATAACTATTTGAGTTGGATAGCTGGGTTTGAAGACATGTAGGTGTCAGAAAATGTCAGATTTTTTACTCAATAGATAACTTTTAGTTAAATGCTTGGCTTTGGGTTAGTATTTTTAGATCTAGTGTCTGAACCTACCCTAGCACCTCTCTGAGGAGTGCCAGAGCATGAAACAATGGTCAGAGATTTGGGGAGGGTCTTAACAGAGATATTTTAAATGCTTTCTCTAGCTAAGCATTTAGCACAAAGCTTGTTGAGGAATTGGCAGTCCACATTGATTATAACTTATAAGCTTAAGAGTATAGGGTCATGTGATATATATATAATGTTTTGTAATACAAACTTAATTTTAAACTTTGCATTTTTGGTAAATATTCTGTAATTCATTACTATGAGGAAAGCACTGGAAACTAGATTATCTCAACAAAATAACTCGTATACTAAGGCACAATCTGATCCATCACATAATTCCATTTTTGCCCAGCACCAAAGACAAACAATTTGAGAAGAAAGAGAAAAAATGCCTGCTTTATCACAATAGACAACAATGCCAGTAACAGAAAAGAAACATGTTATTCTATATCCAGGAAATGGAATACTTGAACTTTACATAGATTTGCATAACATTAGACAGTCAGTTACTTTACAAAAAGTTATGATTATGAGAGCCATGACTCTCAAAAGTGCTCAGCCTATGGTTTAATAAAATATTAAATATTAGCTTTGTGTCTATGTGTTTATTGTGCTAGTATTGAATTATATAAAGTTTTGCTGGACTAAATACAATGATAACACATTTTTTCTAAAAAAATGTTTCATCATCTATTTAATCTGTTAAAACATTTAATTAGCTTTCATGATTCACTGTGGACAGGTTTTGATTTGAGATGACAATTAAGAAAAGATTGTGATACTTCAAATTCTCTTATTTATATATATTCATTGTTTTTTATAAATTCATTTAAAAGTTCGATTACTAATGAAAAGTCATGTTATCTGTGGGTCAAAAAGTAATTAAACATTGCATTATTTTTTCAGCCATCATAACAAATTTCAATTGGTTGCTGCTTTGGAAATATTGTAGATTAAAATTTTAACTATATTTTAAGAATGGAATTCCCAATAATTAAATTATTTTTCATGTATTTGGTCCATTAAAATATTACCATTCATGATTCACTAAGGAGAAGAGGACTTAATTTTGGTATAATAATTAGCTTTTTATTTATCAGTTCTTTTTGCTGATGTGTCTCTTTATTTCACAAATGGCATAGTAGGTATGCCCATTAGATCATTCTTCTACAATTATTTTAATGGATAATAATGTAGATTTTTTTAATTCTAAAACTGTGAACTAGAGAATATTAATATATTAATTCAAAAAAAGACTGAATAAGTCAATATCTTCCAGACTTTTGGAAATCATTAAAGAATTTTTTCATTTATTCTCAACAAAAATATCATCTCCAAAGCATTGACAGATTTGAATCTTTGTTATCTGGTTCTGACAGGACTTGTAAGATTATTTTGAAAAAATTTTTAAAATACACAGTAATTAAACAAAAAGAACTTATGTAGACATTTTGATTTTATTTGTATATGTCTTATTTTTAAAACTAGAATATAATAAATTTACCATAATGTTAACAAAGAAAACTGTAGTGCCAAGAAGGAAAAACCTTATGATATTGATCACACAATGGCGTTACTTATTAAAGTCAGGATTATGTTAACAATTTTGCAGATATTCTAAAAATTATAAACCAATCTTAAGATTGAAAAATTTATTAGAAATTATTATTTTCACTTTTAGAAATAAATTTAGAATAAAGATATAATTGATTTTCTGAAGAGTGTTTCTTTCACATTGTTGAATGACAGATTACATCTTTTATTTTTATTCTCAACTCACTTTTTCAATGCATGCAAGATTCAAATATTATTCTTTAGAATGTTTTTTCATTTGTAAAATTAATTTAAAAAGACATCAATTCCAATTTCTTGAGTTTTAATATAAAATAAAGTTTTACAGAAATGAAAGATTGAGTATTGACAAAAACTGTCACCAGGTGTAATAATAAAAATGTCAATCTTTTAGCAGGTTGAATTATTTACATTTCAATGTTTTTGATCTGCATCTAGTGACAATTTGAGTTTCAATATTTTAATTTTAGTAATAAAATCTTTATTCAATATTATGAATCAATAAATTGGGTTTGATTTATTAGAAATATAATTTTACAAATAAAAAAAGTAAAAAATATATATTTAAGCCTTCCAAAAATAAAAATATGAACAATGACTTTTTTTTTATTGAATCTTTATTGTATATGATATATATGAGGCTAAAATTTTTTTAATTATTAATTGTTTAGTATATTCAACTACCAGCTTGCTGATTGAATTTCATAAAGTAAATCAATCTTAATCCTAAAGAGATAGTTTTCTATATAGATTAATTCTATTAAATGATTTTCCATTTCAGTATCATAACTTTCTTCATTGGCAGACATTTTCTTTAGCATTTTACACTCCTCTAACATCAGGTTTTACAAACACCTTATTGTCTTACTTGATTATCTCTGATGCTGTCTAACTAATTCTGAAGGCATCTGGTACTGTTGATATTAAAGTTCTGCTGATATTTTTTTAGCTCTTCTAATTTTACATAAACACTTAACTTCTTGTTCTTATGCAAATCAGGTTATCCAAGTTAACTTATAATTTGCATAATTTAACTTAAATTTGCATTTTATTATTCCTAAAGTGAGTAGAATATATTTTACCTTAATACTAATTATGTGTACACATATATATTTATACATGTAATTTTATTTATCTCATAACTATGCAGCAATGACTCTCTTCACTCTAAAAATATAAGTTCACTTAGGGTCAGAGTGACAAAGTCAATATGGGTATAACAATAATATTGCCATCAACAAGGTCTTTGAATGTTCCATTATCAGATTTTCAATGGGGTATCTGAAGAGTTGGTGGTTAAAATGATTGATGTTTGACCATTAAAGTTGGGAAATTTTCTCTCTTAATATAGACTTAGCACTGATTGTATAAATGTGTGGAAATGGTGATCTGAACAAATTGGTGAGTGCTGGTTCAGCATGAAATACCTATTATTGGAGATCATTTATCTTTTTCACATGTATTTGGTCATGTATCAGTTGTATAAGGAGTGCATAGTTGTAGGGAGTTTGAAAGTCTGAGTTCAAATTTTTTCTAAATAGAAATAAACTTGTAACTTTTTCAGCATACAACTTTATTTGGTATGTCTTAATAAAATTGTTTTCCCTTCTCTTGTACAATTATTTATTCTTCCTGTCTTAACTGTAACATCATTTAACTTCATAGGTGTATCATGATTGGAAAAATTCTTCTAATTTTATTTCAGTGTTGATAGATGCATTCATTTTAATATTATTTTCCAAAGAATCTTCAATGTGAGCGGTAACTGAATTTGAATTTTCATTTATTATTTCTATAGGTTCAATTAGACTTTTTATATGGTTATGAAACCATCAAGTATCACATGATCACCATTATTTATGCATACACAAACTGTTTTCAGAGGCAAAACTCTCCATAAAGTAGCATCAATCAGTGCAAACCAGAGTAATCAATGGATGTATGGTTTGTGCATAAAATACTTATCTAGTGCCTACTTATCCAAAACCCCAGACTTGTTTCTAGCTTGTAACATTCATCAGGGAGGAGCCTTGAAACTGTGAGCACCTTACAGCATTCATTGATTAGTCTGCCTTGCACTGAGTGGTGCTACTGTATGGAGAGTTTTGCATATATTTTTATATCATTAATGTATTGCCTCACTACTCTACTGTATTCCAGTTTAATCTCTTGCATTTTGGAAGATAGTATCTTAATTATACTTCTAGCTATTCATTTCCAAGTATCTATTACCCAGGCAGATTATGCTCTATAATTATATAAACATTCATTTTGCTTTCTTCCTTCTAATATTGTCTGGAATTAGTTAAGACATATTGTTTCTTATATGGCAATTCAACAATAATTCTTTTCAGATTTTTTTATAACTGCACTCAGCATGAAGTGCTGGTAAAACAGCAGTTATTAATGCTTAATGAATATCAGCATATTTCATTCTATTCAGTATGTACTTAAGATGTCAAACATCCTCTTTTGTTAGTTGATTTGACTTGGCATGGTATTGTAGTATTAGAACATGTCATTTCTTTTTAAAACAGGCAAAACTCACTATAAATATCACAACACACAGCAAGATAAAGTAATCAATAGATGCCATAAGGCTTGTTCATAAAATCTCCATCTAGTGCCTACTCATCCAATATCACCAGACAAGTTTCTGGTCTTTGTCAGTGAGGAGTCTTGGATCTGAGAGCACTGCACTTAGATCTTAGATCCTAAGATCTAGGTGCATTAGATCCTAAGATCTAGATGCAGTGCACTCAAATACAAGGCTCCTCACTGATGAAGGCCACAAGCCAGAAACTAGTCTGGGGATATTGGATGTGTATGCACTAGATGGGGATTTGAGATCCTAAGATCTAGGTCCAGTGCTCTCAGATCCAAGGCTCCTCACTGACAAAGATCACAAGCCAGAAACTAATCTGGGGATATTGGATGAATAGGCAGTAGATGGGGATTTTATGCACAAAGCCCTCTGGCATCCACTGATTACTCTAGCTTGCTGTGTGTGGCAATATGTATAATGAGCTTTGCCTGTTTTAATAAGTTATAAGCAAGCATAAGAAATGGTGATCATGTGATGTTTATTGTCATTTATTTTTCCAAGAAAGAAAATACTGAACTAAATTCAACACATTATCAGTAACTATAATTTCAGAATACCCATGTTTTAGCAAAAAGCTTATATTTTCTATATTGGTGCTTTTACCATTTAGTATTTTTGCCCATTTGGAATATGAACCAATGACTATTTTAAATATATTTCCAATAAAGACCCAACATGATCTAAATGGACATTTACCATGCTTTTATAACTTTTAACCAATGCTGGAATTTTTTAGCAGGTAACCTCAATGTCTCTTGACATGCTTGATATTACTTTAATGTTCCTTCTATGTCACTATTCATATTTGGACATCAACATATGAAGAAGAGTTTTTTATGCACATGGTATTAGAGTATCCTTAATGTAGGAGTTGTAATACACGTTTTCTTCCCTCAGTTGGAATCAATATTCAACCATTATCAGCACATTGTTGGCACATTGTCAGACTTTCTGAGTTTTCCAAATTTGTATCACTATCAGTTAGGTTGCATTTTGGCCATTCTTGCTTAAATTTTTGACTAGTTGGTATCTTTCATCATTTTTGTCCTTCCAACTACAACTTTTGCTGCTTGCTATACTAGACCCTATAACTTTCATATTGTTAACATCATTAATATGAAACTTGTGTGTGTTATTTCAAAATTGTATAAAACCAGGATATTTATCCACCTCAGTATTGACTATCATGACCTGGAGTCATTATTTTTTCCTAAATATCCCCAATAGAGACCTATGATCTGCTAAATTTTAATGACTGATCATAAATATATTGGTGGAATATCATTACTGTGAATATTATTGTGAAAAACTCTTTGCCCAATTGTTTATGGTTTTTTTCGTCCATGGAAAGTATTCTGGAAATGTATGCAACAGGATATTCACCTCTTTAACCATTATGAAAAATCATGTCACCAATGCCATGATTTAAAACATCCATTGCAATCACCCTTTCTTGCTGTTTGCGATAATGTACTAGCAATTTATCAGATGCTAGCCATTTTCTTTAATTTTGTAAAAGCATTGTTCTGTTAAACTCATTATTTCCATCTCTCTTTTTTTAAATATTCATAATGGAGGAGGCTAAGTGAGATTTTCTTTGAGTAAACTTTCAATGAAGTCCAATAAACCTAAAAAAGCTTGCAACTGTTTAGCATTTAACTGTTGCAGGCATCAGTGACTTTCTCTGGATTAGAGTATTTGCCTTGATTCTTTATAACATTGCTAGGAATATTATTTTTTTTGCTGACCAAATATATTTTGATGCATTGAGCCTTGCACTGAATTTATTTAACTTTTTTTAGACAGTGGTTACTTGTTTATTCAATTGCAGTTCACTTTCAGCAATGTTCAGAATATTGTATAAATGCAGTATATCTCTTTTTACTCTTCTTAAAAGATATTTTATCTTTTCTTGGAAAATATTAGATGCTATAATAATTTCAAATTGGTAACTTATTACATTTAAGCACTCTTATATGCATGTTTATCATAAGCAACTCAGTGGCCTGTCAGTGACAGGGATTTGGTATAATGCCATTTGTCATCTAATTTGGCAAGATATAAAAAATTTCTTCAGAGATGCTGACACTTTTCTTACACTTGGTACAAAATAGGCTCCTTTATTTATGTTTTGTTTACAATTGCTTGTGTATTGCCACATATTCTTATTTCCCATCCATTTTTGAAGCAGCAAAAATGGGTATTACCCAGGTGGATAACATTATAAATATAATGATGTTCCTGTTTAATAAGTCCTTTAGCATTTCATCCACATTCAGTTAAAGAGCAAATATAATATTTCTAGGCATATAAGTGACACGATGCATATTTTTTATTATCTCTGTATCTACTGTTTTCATCTTTAATTTTACTGAATAGGATTTAAAATTTTGAGAGAACTACTTTTTATTTCTGCTTCTAATTCACTTTTTATTACAATATTTATTGTAATCCCCAAGACTTAAACCAGTTTTGACCCAGGATAAGGTTAATATATTTTGCTATGACATATATTAATTTTTTGCATAAATGTTTACTATTATAACTCCTTTGATACTTATTGGATTCCTGTTTATATATTTTGTTACTAAGTTAGTTTTATTAATTTGCATCTTATTATTTATTTCTTATTAATAGCCATCCAATCTGTAAATAACATGAGATACACCTGTGTTGTTTCTATTTTAATTTTTGTGATTTGGCTATAAATTTCAACTTTTAATAAAATTGGCTGATTCTCACTTTCCTTTATTTTATTCACATTCTTGACATTCTTCATTACTTCTTTTCTTGATATGATTTCACCAGTAAATTTACTTAGTTATTTGTCATTTTTAGAAGAAACCTTTCACAAATGACCTGTCAATTTATAGTTAAGACACTTGTACATCTTAAATTTATATATTTTTATGTGACCTATCTTTCTGCTGTAATAACAGAACACTGTATCCTGTTTAATATTCTTTTATATCATTTGTGCCTTCATCTTGTTTACACATATACTTGGGTTTGCTTCATCTGTCATATTTTTTAATGTTTGTGTGTAGTCTAGGGAATGGTTTCAGGTGCTATACCTTGAGAATTTATTTGCAAGATTCTGTTTATTTCTTTCCCTATCAGCTTTTATTAGTTGACAGGGGAATACTGGATAATGTACCAAGGATAAGACCTGATGTTGCTACTTGCTTCAAGCTAGTGCTCCATATTAAAAGAATATCCAAATGTAATAAGTATTTTCATAACTTTTAATAAATCAAAATATTTTTTAAAAAAATTGACACTCCTTGTATAATTTTTAACTTGATAGTTAATGTTTTCCTCTTTTACATCAAACAAGAGCAAAAGAGAGAGCAACTTATATTCTTTGGATATTATTGTCTTTATTTACATACGAAATGTTTTTGCTTTATTTATAAATTTTTGAGATTACTCCTTTACAAAAATTAGTTAAATGAATATATTAGCATCTGTTTATGGAAATAAATAAATTCTTTATACACATAATCATTTTCTGCATGTGAATATTTTATTCCTCATTTGTTTATTTCCATTTTGTACATATATACATTTGAAAGTAAGCACACATTATTTTACAAAATATAATCACAATGCAACTTTGGTATTGCTATGACAATTGCTACATATTCCCTCTCTTTGAAGAAAGACAGTGGGACTGAGAAACATTCCATTTATCTTCTTAATAACAAGACTTAATTAATTTAAGTCCAATTATTTTCTTGGCATTTTTGTCAAATAAAATTTTAAAATTAGAAACATTCTTGCCTTCTTCCACAAGTGGTAATTTCTCACATTAATTATATAATATTTTTTAAATTCCATTTTCTAGATTTAAATCATTTTCGGAATTGACATATTCAGATTTGACATTTTATTTTTTATAAAACCTGTACTTTCCTTTACTCATGCTCATTATTCTTTTCAAACAAATCCAGAGTTGACAGAAAATGTGCCTTTATTTTTTGTAAACTTAAGTTTTACCTCTCTCCATGTATTTGTTTGTTGGTGGAGATATACTTTGTAAAAACTTAATCCATACAGTATTTTCTTCAACCTGGATTGAAAGTTTTATTTTCATCTTGCTCTTCTTTTGCGTTTTAGTTTGCTTTGGTTAACCAACTGAAGAACTTAATAATCTGACTGTAGCAATCCATTGGTTTAAACTCAAACTAGTTTTAGAGCATTTTATTCATTTTAATTGCCTCTTATTGATTAGCCTTTTTTTGTAGGCTTTATAATGTGAAACAATTTTATTTTTTTAATTTCTGAAAATGTTCTTCGTTATCAATATTTAGGAAAGCAATTTTATTTTTTTGCCTAGAGATGAAAATCTCAAAATGTTAGTCAAACAGCAAACTGTGGTACTTTTTTACATCTATTGTTACTTTGTGAATGCCTGGATGAGGTTTTTATCTTCAGTGAAATCTTTCCAAAGTGATTCATATTTAAACTTGATACTTCAGTGATGTCTTTCATTACCACATCTGATTTTATATGCAAGGTTTCTGTTCAAGATGTTTATTCTTCTTTGATGATTTCAATGTCATTATATTGATGCTGACTTCTTTAGGTTCATCTTACAAGGGTGCATCATTTTGAATAACTTCAGGAGTATTGATATCATCTGTAACTGCTTTAATTTTTTCATGTTTGTTATCCTTTCATTTCATGAATGCATGCATCAGCTCCATCACTTTTTCATGGTTTTGGTTCATTCCTACTGCATTTTGAATATATATTTCTAAAATTCTTTATCTCTTCTATCATTTTTTCTTTAATTGTTTTATTTCTTCTTTCATGGACTCAATCTGCATTGGTTGTACTTTTATGGTACTAGGTGAATTCATAATTATTTGTTGTTTACCTTTTTTTCAGATGTGTTAACATTAGTATCTTTATACAGATATTGAACAATTTTCAATTTATTATTTTTTTTTTTTTGCTATTATTTTATGCATTAATAGAAACATCATTCTCTATTTTCACACAACATTATTCAGATCTCCCCTCATTCAACTTTAATATAGCCATTTAACTTCTGGTTTTTTGACAAAAAAAATTAATATACCACACCTAATCATCTTCAAATCTTCTTTATAAGAATAAGATCTTTAGACTCTACATGTTGTTGGAACCAATTTATCTAATGGTAACTACTGGTGGTGCAGATAAGCAAAAATGAGAAACAAATGATAGTTTTAAAATAATCTATTAAATAAATAATCAACAATCATATAGCAGTAAAATTGAAGAGTAGTATTTGGGGATTGTTACATAAATACTGACAATACAGATCTTAACAACCATTTGTTTCTACATGTGTACATTCCAAACTTCATAGATCAAGGAGAATGTTCTCAGACCTATAGATGATTTTCTTACTGCAAGTCATATGTGTGACACTAATGCTGCATAATTATTAGCATGTGATATTTAAAACAAAAGATATTATAGCACTATACTAATTAAATATAACTAACCCATGTATTTTTATAAAATAAAAAAGTATCATATCCAATACTTGCTTTAGTATATGTGCAAAAATAAGAATCAAACAAATCAATAAATAATAAAAATAATTTATTAATAAAAAAAATCAATAAAATATTATTTGTAGAATTTTTCTTGAATACTTCGCAAGTTGGATATCAAAAACAAGATTTAAATATTTTAGGTTTCATGTTGTTCATTATACCTTCTCACATATGTTTATGAGAAAAAATATCTATTTCAATGCAACTTTCCTTGAAATAGTTTCATTTCTATTACTTTCAATAAATTATAACATAGTTTGCTCCATGAATAAATCAAATTTAAAGATTTTATTATTCTCATTCATTCATGAACAAAATATATCTCATTTGATGACCTCAAATTTCAGTTTTCATTCTATATTCTTTTATAGATCAATATGTCCTTTTATTCATTTATCTTGAATATTCAAAAACAATATAAAACATTAAAGATTCTTCCTTTTAAATTATTTCACCATTTTGTCTTGAATTTTTTGCTTCTTTCTTTGAATCTTTCCTCTTTTAATTATTATCACACAAACATGTAATATACTTAGGGTTGGTATTCTACTTTGCTTGAAACAAAAAACTTCCTTGGCAATTTATCTGCAAGATTTTGTTTCCTTCCCTTCCTAGCAGCTTCTAAAAGTTGACAAGAAAAACACTGGACAATGTACTGAGTGGTCTAGTGCTCCATATTAAAACAATATCCAAATATAATGAGTATTTTCAAAACTTTTAATATATCAAACTAATTAAAATAATTGGCAATCTTTGAGTAATTTTTAACTTGATAGTTAATTATTTTCTTCTTCTACTTCTTCAAACAAGAGTGTGTGAGAGAGAACAACTTATCTCCTTTGCATATTATTGACTTTATTTGCATATGAAGCCTTTTTGGTTTATTTATAAATTTTGGGGATTGTCTCCTCTATGAAAATTAATTAAATAAACATATCAGTGCATATTTACTGAATAAATAGAATCTTTATTCACATAATCATTTTCTGCAGTTGAATATTTTATTCCTCATTTGTTTATTTCCATTGTGTATGTATATACATGCATAAGTAAGCACACATGTTATTTTACAAAATCTAATCACAATGTAACTTTTGGCATGATTATGACAATCACTACAATATATATAATAAGTTATATTTATTAGTGGAGGAATAATATACACATAAAAAATAAAATAATAGTATAAATATTTTACTATTGAAGGAATATAATTTTTGTTAATAGAAAACATGATTTTATACATGAGATTTTGAATGGGTTTTCAAACAAGAACTATTTTTAATAAATGATTAATAAGCCACTTAAAGTTGATCTAAATATTGATAAAGAAGTCTGTTACATCAGCTTTTACAACCATTGTTTTTCATAAAAAACAATGAAAATAAGCTGGACTTTCTTTTCTCCCTGGTATGTGGGACAGAGCTTTGGGGTGAATGATTCCAGAGAATAATATTCTGACTGTAGATAATATTTTTAATAAGCAGGTAAGAAATTAGAAATATAATTATTTATATAATATCACAGCCAGCCAAAACAGGACAGAGGGTGGTACAATATTTTCATGAATGAGTGTGGTAGTCATAAAGGTTCTTTTAAATATGACAAAAAAAAAAGTAAATATTTAACAATATCTTGCTTATAGATATTTTCTACCCTCTACTAGAAATTTTGCAGGATTGTCCAAAAAATAATATGAGAACTTTTCTAAGAAAAAAATTAAAAATTTTAAATTTACTAAATAAATATTTTTATTTTAAAGTATTATTTAATTATTGTTTCAAAAATTATTTTTTTAACATTAATTTGTCTTATTTTAGCAAGTGTTTTAATCCCAGGGTTCATTTTATAGAAATAAATGAATAAATCATCATCATCATTAACCATTATCAATCCACTGCAGGATAAAGGTCTCTCCAAGTTCAATCCATTTTCTGCACACTTTCTTATTTCATCTATCCATCTCACATGTAGTCTCTTTCTGGTCTTTTACAATCTCTTGGAATCCAATTTAAGATTTCAATTGTCTATCTATTATCATTTATCTTCTAGCAATATGTCCAGCCTAATTCCACTTGTCTTTTAGTTTTTTCAATGAAGTCAGTAACACCTGTTTGTCCTCTTACCCATATATTGTGTTTTCGATCTCTTCTTGTTACTAGCAACATGCATCTCTCCATACTTTTTTGAGAGGTCTGAAGTCTCTGTGTTGCTCTTCTATTAAGTATCCAAGTCTCAGATCTCTAAGTAAGAACTGGTAAAACACATTTACTAAAAATCTTCTTTTTCAAACACATAGGCATATTTCCTTTTAGTATCATATCTAACATTATTTACCAAATACATTAAATGATTAAAGCCACATTTTCAAGTTTGTTTGTTTTTTCAAAATTACTGGGGAAAAAAATCGTTTTTAATTTACAAATTTTATTTCATAGAATGGGGGAGGGGTGCTAAGATTTACCTTGCATAAAGGCGCCTCTTCTCCACGCAATGGCATTGATTTTAGCTCACCAGACTAGCCAAGATAGTTCCTGAAATGCATGTACATTGAGAGAGAGAGAGAGAGAGAGAGAGAGAGAGAGAGAGAGAGAGAGAGAGAGAGAGAGAGAGAGAGAGAGAGAGAGAGAGAGAGAGAGAGAGAGAGAGAGAGAGAGAGAGAGAGAGAGAGAGAGAGAGAGAGAGAGAGAGAGAGAGAGAGATGGTTGCCTGAATTTCTGCATTGGTGATGCGAAGAGATAAGAATTACACTTATAAAAATTAAAAAAAATTATTTAATATATATATTATATTTGTATTTTATTTCTTCATATCTAAGAAACAAATTTTCCAAATATATAAATAGTAAAATATGTGCGTGTTTTCTGCTTAAGAAGTTCTAAGTTTAAAAAAAAAAAAATAGTTTTTTAAAAAAAAACTTTAAAATAAAATAAACTTTGTTTTGAAATTACGTAATACTGTACTATGATATTCATTATTGATATTTTTTAAGAATACTTTTCAATCAACAAATGATAAACATGTTAACAGATTAGTTAAATAACAACTACGTTGATTTGAAGTTTTACTGTATTATTTGAATACTTTACAAGATGATAACAAACTGAAATGCTTTTAAAAATATGTTGATAGAATAGATCAACCTTTTTTTCTAATGGTATTATTTTCGATAAATAATTGTTGCGGCGCTATCTTTAATAACATTTTTATTAGATTTTTTATTCTAATGTAATTGGTAGAAAAGATAAGATGAAATGAAAATTTTATTGTCAGTTTTAAAAAAAAATATTTTTATTGCATTTCATTTTTTTAAAAATAGAAAATACTTTCTACGAAACCTAATTTTGCTTAACAACTACCGTGTTGATGGTAGTAAAGATCATAAATAACCATAAATGCAATACAGCATTTTATTGCTATGGCATGACAATTCTTTTTTTAAGATGATGTTTTTAAAACAGCTATAAAAATAAATTTAAATGACTTGTCACTTAGACACACACACAAATATATATAGCGAGTTTATAAATAATATATGGGAATGAGTTTAAAGATTTTCATGGCGGAATGTAATAAAAATCTCTGTAACTATCTGAAATCTTCATATAGTAATGACAATATTGCGACACACAAATATTATTGTAATTATTAAATCAAATGTTTTCAACTACAATAGCTAATTTTAATTATTTTGCTTAATTCCAAATAGATAAAATTTTATTCTAGATTATTACATAAAAATTCTCAATATATTTAATGTTTACATATACTGTATATATTCACAGTGATGATATTCTAGATCAAATCTATTTTTTAAAGTTTTAAAAACTTTCGTTATATAATCATTTTCACGCATTATCAATCCACAGCAGAATGAAGATCTCTCCAAGTTTAATCCAGCTTCATCATTCTCTAGCCCTTCTACTCCAGATCACATCAACAAGCTTCCTTAATTCATCTATCTATGTCATATGTAATCTTTTCCTTGCTCTTTTATGATCTTTCGGGGATACATTTTAAAACTTTAACTGTCTATTTATTATCATCTCTTCTATCAATATGTTAAGCCCGGATCCATTTTAGTCTCTTAATTATTTGAATAATGTTAGGTTTTTTTTGTTCTCTCACCCATGTATTTTGTTTCTAATTCTTTCTTGGCACTTTTAACATACATCTGCCCATACTCCATTGAGTAGCCTGAAGATTCTGAATTGTTCTTTTGATAAATAACCAAGTTCCAAATCCATAAGTAAAAACGATTATAGCACATCTATTAAAAACTTTTTTTCTTCTAAGATATAGACATATTTTCTTTTAATATGTTATTCCTATCAAAAGCACTCTATTTTATGATTAATTTCATCTATTATGTTTCCATCTGCATTAATAATCTGACCAAAGTATTTATAGTTGTTACCTTTTTCTAATTCACCCGTTAACACTATTCTTCTGACAAAATTCATTGAATATGAGTTTAATCTCTTTAAAGTTATCAGCATTATCCCAAATTTTAAAAATATGTACTAAATAAGAATTGTTTTGTTTTTTCATAAATATCATTTGTCTCAAATAATCAATTTGTTTGTTTGTTTTTTTACAAAAAAAATATCTATAGAAGTGGCTTTATTTAAACATGTTCTGTTATCCTGAATCTTTAGGAAATATAAATATTTGGATATGCAAAAAGCATTCAGTTGTGTTACTCATGATTATTTATTAATTAAATTAAATGATTTGGGCATAAAAAATAAGAAATTTTTCATATAAATCTATTATGTTAAATTTATATAAACAAATATATTTAAACAGATTATGTTATGAAATAACATTATGCAGTGGTATAGAAGCATATTACTTGAATTTTTTACAAACACTTCAAAACATAAGAATTATTTTGTTTAAATCTTTTGACTTGAACATATTTGAATCACACAAATGTGCTGAACTTTTAACCATCAACCAACTGTTTAGTTTAAACACTTTATTTTAATATTTTAAAAATGAAGAAAACAATAAAAATAACTTTCAAACATTAATGTTAAATTGATCATATGATTATGGTTTATTAATTAAATTAATATTTTGTGGAAGCATTATAAGTAATATAAATGTTATTTTAGCCCAAAATATTATGTTTATGAAGGACATTCAAATTAATGTTAATGACATCAAATTTTTTTTTACTAAATTAGTTATATATTAAATTGCAATTAATAATAATGAAAAACGTTTTATTTGTAACAAACTATTTTATATTCTATGTTTGAAATATCACACGTAAATTTCTTTTGTCAAACTCCACACATGGTTTTTTATCACATGGAGATTATTTACTTTAATAAATTAAATAATAATACTAATTATTATTATTATTATTATTATTATTATTATTATTATTATTATTATTATTATTATTATTATTATTTATAATAATAATAATAATAATATGAAGAAGAAAAAGATAATAAAGAAAAAAAAGTAGATGATGATAAAGGAAATCAATCTCATGTTGCTATTTTTACATCTCAAACAGAACTTGATAATGAAAGAATGAAAAATGAAGAGATTAAAAATATAAAAATTAAAAAAAAAATGTCTTTGCCAAGTAAATTAAACAAAGTTAATTGGTGATAAAAATGTACTTTCCATAGAAGCAGACAAACCAATTACTGAATGTTTATCTTGTCAACAATCTCATTCTTAGGGAAAAAATCATAATATCTCTAATAATGATATTAAGAAGTGGAAATCTGAAGGCTTTACTGTAGATAACAAAAACTTAAACTAGATATTTTAATAATAAGCAAGTTAAAAGCAGTATTCATTAATTAGAAAAAAAATTATTTAGAAGAATTTGAATTGGTGACATATTAAAAAAAATATGACAAACTAGTTCTATAAAAAATATGTTTATAAAAAGCCTTAATAATTCACAACCAAAAGCAGTTCCTGTTAAACAAATCAGTACTTGTGAGTTTTTCTGCAAATCAATATGGTAGTCCATATTTTTTATAAATCTACAGTTTTGGGGACCTCCCAAAATGTTTACAATTATGGCTGTTAGGAAACATTATATTTAATATTTTATTTTTATTTTTTATTACTGTTATTTTAAAAAAAGAAATCATTATAGAAAAATTAATTATAGTATTTACAATTTATTTTCCTTTTTTTTTAGATTAACTTATTAACAGAATAATGAAAAAAATATATAAATACAATATTTACACTTTATTTATATCAGCAGCATGTAATTTTATGACCATTAACACACACTTTTCTGAAGGGCAGGATCCTATACCTTTGGAAAGTCCATTGCATTAGATTCTGTGAAAGGAAGATCTCAAATTTTTATCATTATGAAAATTAAACACAAAAATTAAATCAATGTTAAGAATGTCTCATCACTTTCCATGTTATAATATAAGTATAAAAAAATCGAAATAAAGCCTTTTAATTAAAATTATTGGAATTTTTTCCTTTTTTTTTTTCACAATTGATTTATTAATTTTGCTTTAATTTAACAACTAACACATACAACTAACATATTTTCAGTGGATTGTAGGCTCTTAAAATTGTATATTTATCAAAAATATGGGCTGCCCACTGTCTTGGTTTACATAAAAATTCACAAATAACAAAAATATAAGCACTTATTTTTTGATAAAGTTAAGTCCAAAAATTGCATGAAATTATTTTTCAAATAACAGACAAATTAGATACAACTGTGATATGTCTTAAGTTTTTACTTACAAATAAAATTTATTCTTTTGTTTATATATCTGTAAATGAGAATGATGTGAATAAAATAATTAATTTTAAGTTTTGTGGTAACATACATTTTTATCCATTTTATGGTAAATGAAACAAAGATTTGATTCATAAAAAATAAACAAAGAACCATGTAGATGAGGATAATATTAATAGTACACCAAGAATTATTAAATTTACAAAAGTTCTTCAAATAAAAATAGTAACAAAAAATTAATAATTATAATTTCAAATTTGAAAGCAAATATACTAAAAATTATATTCTGAAAGATAAAAACATTTTGATTAAAAACTAAATGTCAGCAATTGAAACATATTATTTTTGCAGAAGAATATAATCAGGTAGCTGTGAACAGAAACATGGTCGAATGATGAACTTGTTAATTATGATATTGTAAACTATGCATAATAATGTAAACTCTAAGCTTTCAATAGATGGAAGTATTTTATTAGCTATTAAGAAAATGTTGTAACAAAGCAAGAGAATATAAAATTGAATTTTATTGGTTCCATTCGGAGTGAAATGATATTAATAAATCAATTGTTTTTGTTTTATAATATATATGTTTTCCTCAAATAAATATAAACAAACTTAATAATAGTTCACAGCATTTGGAAAATTATTTACTTAGGTATAAACACAATATTTTGATCTGTGCTGATTTTAATGCAAGCTATATAATATCAACAAATAAAGTAACCAAGTTATATAATAAGGAAATTAATAGAGAACAAAGTCCTGAAAAAAAAAATCATTTAAAAACGATAACAAATATACTCTTAGATTTTATTGTAATTAACGTTAATGATGTAAACGTAAAACATACTCTCCAATCATTATTGAAAGAAGATTCCCACCATTGAGAAATTGAGTTTTTTATTTATATTAAAAGTAATAAGGATATAATTTTAAAGAAAAATTACAAACTTGGTGATTATTATAATTTATATTATGATATCAAATATGTTAATTATGAACTAATATATTGGTTTACAAATGTAAATGAGGGAGTGGATTTATTTTAAAAATTATGCAAAAAATTTTAAAAACAGAATATACTTAAATCATGTATCTAAAAAAATATTCTTCTTGGGTTTTTTTTTTAAAAAAAGCTTTTTATTTATAAAACAAAACTTAAACATCATAAATTTTTTAAGTAATTAGGATTGATAATCTGTTACAATAATCTTATAAATTTTAGAAGATTATTTAAAATGATGGAAAAAATTATCTTTAAAAGATATATTGGGAAACTAGGGAACAACAGAAGATACAATTCTAGTTACTTTAGGATATTTAATAAAAAAATATTCTTTGGGAAAAATAAAATATCAGTAAATAATATGTTTTGTAGCTGATTATTTTGTCAATTATTGTTCATCATGCATAAAAAAATGTGTTATCTAAACCTTGCACAATTTGCTGATACTAAAATTGATAATTTGGTGAATATATACTGATAACATTTTGATCACAATAATACATGTCAAAAATAATAAAGGTTGGGGCATGATATCTTACTTGTTTTCATTTGCAAAGGTTGTGCTAAACTACTAATGCTTAGTTACATATTTAATATCTCTTTGCATCAAGATAAATTTGGTGATTCATGGAAAATTGCAAATGTTATACAAATACTAATATCTAAATGAAATGACATTGGTAATTATAAACCTATTTCTTAGTGTTGTATATCTAAAAAAATCTGTGAAAAGTATATGTATAATGTTAATAGATAAAGTATTTGAATCTTTACCTAAAACACAATATAGTTTCATATTAGGTAGATCTGTTAACACCAAGTTGATATGTATTTATGCTGCTATTGCAAATGAATTTGACTCTGGGTTGCAACTAGATTTTATTTATTTTGATCTAACCAAACTTTTGACAAAGTGGATCACACCAGGTTGATTTGTAAATTATGTAGTATTTAGTGGTTTATATTTTTTATTTTAAATAGACCTAATTTTGTTTCTTATTTATTTACAAGATGGTATATATAATTCAGTAATTCTGGGATGTCTCAAGGAATCATACTTGCATCCCTATTGTTTTCAATATATTTTATGACTATATAGTAGTATGCAGCTGAAGTTTCTATCTTTTATTTAACAGTAAATATTAAATCGAATGAAACTATTATCAAATTTGATGATCATAACATTTTACAGCCTGATATTTAAAGATTTCAGGATTGTGTCTATGAAACTATATGAAAATTAATGTTGAAAAATTTTCTGACATATTATTCTTTAAAAAATCACTTACAAACATGTTCAATTACACATCATCCTCAAAAACTATTCCAAAAGAAAAATCATATAAATTTGGGTTTTCCTTTTAATAGTAATAAAACACATAATATCAATATATAGTATATAGTTGTGAATAGCTTTAAAATTATGGGTTTGATTCTCAGAAACATTAAAATGTTTTTTTTTTTAAAAAAATTATCTGTGTATATTTATTTTATACACTGGTTTTATCCATTTTAAATTATGGTTATATGATTTGGACACTGCAGTAAATTAAATGATAGATTAACATTGGAAAATGTTTTTTTTTAAAACATTCTAAAATATATTAATTTTGAAATAATACAGGATGTCAATGCATTTTACATAAGACAAATATTTTCTTAAAGAAAATTACATCAGATAGAATAGATGTGAAGTATTGCCAAACAATAATATGTTTTAAGATGAAATTACAGAATAGAGGTTCAACAGACTTATACAGCATTTCAAATTTTAAAAATGAAATCTAGACTATATAATAAATACTTTAGCACTGATAATATTTTTAAACCAAATCATGGAAAATTTAAGACTACTATACAAAGAACTTCATAAATGTTTAGTAAATAATGTTATCTGTACATTTTCATTTGGATGTAAAATCTGGTAAATGTACTAAATAATAATAATAATAATAATAATAATAATAATAATAATAATAATAATAATAATAATAATAATAATAATAATAATAATAATAATAATAATAATAATAATAATAATAATAATAATAATAATAATAATAATAATAATAATAATAATAATAATAATAATAATAATAATAATAATAATAATAATAATAATAATAATAATAATAATAATAATAATAATAATAATAATAATAATAATAATAAGAATAATAATAATAATAATAATAATAATAATAATAATAATAATAATAATAATAATAATAATAATAATAATAATAATTCAATTCAAT
>JAQFVV010007317.1:0-108554 GCA_028023455.1 Epiperipatus broadwayi | reverse complement strand
TCTATTCTAGCTCGCGCATGCGTAGATTGTATATTTTTTATTATATTCTTCTTAATAACTTTTTCAATGAGCTTTTAAAAAAAAAAGTAATATATTACATTTTTTGTAAGGAATTTGTTTTGAAAATAAAATATATTAGTTCAATTTATTTAGAAGATCAAAACTAAAAATACTTGTTTATCAACAAAATAGCCCAATATAATGCTTCCTCTATTCGGGATGAACTAAACCAACTAATAAAACAAAAAATTGACCAATAAAATATATCTTTTTGATTTCAATTTTATTTTAATAGGAAATGGAAGAATTAAAACAATTTCAATATCAAAAATTTTAAAAATAATAGCAATTCCACAATTAAAAAGTGACATTTTTTCATGATCCATATCCCTCTTTTTTGATAATAAAATTATTAATTTCATCAATACAATAATAATCAACAAAGCAAAATCCAATTATCAACAAATACATCTTAGGACTCTCATAAATAATTGAAATAAATAAATGTAATCAAATGATACATCAATGAGATATTTCGGTTAAGGACTATCAAGTAACTGTGAAAAAAAATTATGGTGTTTTGTGACTTTGAATGCATAGGTAAAAAGAGGATAAACTCACTATGCTGGCTAATATGTGTTGATGAATAGTCCATCAGGTTTCTATATTAGATGATACAATAATGTTTGGAATTAACATTAAGGATTTTCTTTGCTCACTTTTTAAGGCCTCGAAAGAAGTTAACAGCAAACCCCTTTCTACAGGAAGTTATATAGATGTAAGTAAAGAAAGCATTTATTTCAATATGGCTATAAAACTCTTTTCTCAGTACTTAAACTTTAGTTTCTTTTTAGTTACATCTATTTATTGGTATTTGGATGAAAATATTAAATGAATGAATGTGTGTATATTATATAAAGCATACAGTTGGACAAAATAATGTGATTATCTGTGATACTATTATTAAAGTAGAGCCACTATTTAAATCAATAATTACTTATCTTGAGTATTGAATGAAATCACTTAAACAATATTTTAAAGCAATATTAATTCATTCACTACAAAGAAAAACCTCAGTTTTTGATAGATTTCAATGGAATATATCAACTTTTTATTCACTATTGATCAACATATATCATTGGAATTAAATAAAATAAGGAGAGATTAATACACTGTACAGGTTTACACACACCTGCACATATATAATGTGATATAAGGGAATCGAAGTTAGAGTTTTCCACAACCCTCAACTCTCCATGCCATCTCTTATTGCTGACCCACCTGATCATACACATGTTGAAAAGATAAATAATTACCAATTATGGGTTAGCAATATGAGATGGCATGCAGAGTTGAGGGTTGTGTGAAAATCTGAGTTCGATTCCCTTATATTACATTGTAAGAAGAGATTGTGGAAGATATATAAAATCACTATAATTTTAAACAAAGATTTAACTCTGAGGGCTTTATGAATTGGAAAATTAATTTCTTATAGTATTATAATGTCTGGAAACAATGCTTGTTTTCTGGAATAAGCCTGTTTCTGGAATTTTTAAAATATACGTACTAAATAATTATTGAACCAAATAAATATCATGAAATAGCTAATTATATATAGTCACACTTCCATGTTTCAGAATTTGGATAAAAATATTTATATGTTTTCATTATCTTTTACATAGTTATTGCACTCTTGATATCTCACTTCCTTCTCATAATGAGAACTAGTCATATTAAAACATTATCTTGACAATAGATGTTTTGCTTTCAGAATTATATTTATTCTGTTATTTTTGTAGATTCTGGGCACTTTTTATCCCTAAAGTCCAATGATCATTAGTATTTCTCCAGTTATAAATGATTCTATCAGGTGGAATTCTTTCAATTTAAGTGAATTTCTCATAACTCTCAAAATTTCATCTTGGACAATTAAATATTTCAGTAGATTGGGATCTATGTCAGCAATTTAATGCTTCAGACTGAGGCCAATTTCCTATCAGGCATTCTATCATCTTGAGTTTTTATTTATAAAAGGCAAAGTTATGTTTTGTATGTATTTCTGTTTCCGGGCTATGTGTGTTAATTGCAATGCTTATGCAACTAGTATTCCCATTATTTTGTTTAATCACTATATATTTATATTGCTTATAAGGGAATTGAACCCAGACTGGGTTCAAATTCCTTTTAAATACATTTGGTTTAAAAGTATACAAATATACTTGTGATTAAATATTTTATTGTTTATATATGTTTTTACTGTTAATATTCATAGATATACTTAAAATAATGTCCTTTGTATGTATCGTCTATCAATTGGAGAAACCATAATACACATATTAGAATAAGATAATCTATATGCTTCATTTTTTCATAAAAAGTAAAAAAAGAAAAGAATATAATATGTTTGAAAATGGGACAATAATATAATTTATTTATAAAACAATTTTTTCAGGAAGAAAACCAAGTAGTGATAAGAGCACACACAATTCCATAATAAATCGGTAATAATTGATGACACAAATTTTCATGTAATAAAATTGGATGTGGTTGTCACTACTCAGAGAAAGAAAACACAATTCTATAATAAATAGGATTACAAATCCAAGTATCATATAAAATATTTTAATCATAAAGTAAAGAAATTAATTATATTTATGGGGAAAAAAAGTGAAAAGCCTAAAATATTCATTTAAAGAAATTGTAAATAGGCCTTGATTATCACTATTGGATCAGATCTAGCATTATCACACTACACCTCTGGTTTAATACTATAATTAATAGAATTTATGACAATGTTTGAGCATTGAATTTACCATAGGGTAAAACTATTTTTGATCTATAAGTAATAGTTTGATTCCTCATATTATCTCTGACAAAATATTGAATTATTTCTATTGCCAATTGACAAGCAGTGAAGAGAGAATATTAGGCTTGGTGAAATACTTTGATGAATGACTAGATTATGCAAATTTAAGTGCCAGAGTTTCCATCAATTGCCAGTCATCAACAATTTTATGTTGACCCATTGATAGGAGCTCACATCATTCTCGGTTTGAGATCAAATGCAAAATTTTGAAAAGAAAATGAAACAGACTTCTTAAGAACTTTTACAATTATATGAAAATTACATATATTGGAAAAAATCTTGAAAAGACATGAACCAAGACTTGTTCACTCCATTCCTCAGTAACTTTTATAACATTTTCCACACACAACACATTTATTGGTGATTTTTGGTTGGTTTCAAAATAAATAATTTTATTTTCATATTTTTAGACATATTTGGTTTGTTTTTTTTTATCATTATCTTCTATGAAAATATAGTAATTTCATGTTTGTTTTCTAAATAATTAATATTGTTTTAATGTTTTAAAGCATAAAACATTATTTAATTTATATATATATATAATTTTTAACAACAACAACAAAAAAAGAAATGTGAGATTAGCTTATTCTGGCATACTTTGATTTATGTGTTCAATGGCTTCACTATTGGGTAAAATTTCCCTACAAACAGTATTCTTAAAAGTTTTACTTCATCAGTCATTTTTTAAATATACAATTAAAAGCATATAAATAGGTAAATATTTTTCAGGATGCATTGTGATGAAATAAAAGTTTTAATAAAAAATCTAAGATATTACACTTGAAAGGGGGAAAAAGAACAGTGAAGATCAATTAATGATACATTGAACATCTTATTTAATTAGATGTAAAGTTTATGACTTGGCTAAAATGTTATGATAATCTCTAGACTAATAAAGGAATTAGTAATAATCATTTATTTATTTATCTAAAGAGGATGATGTCAAATGTTTGAGGGGAACATATTTGGCATTTGTAAATTAAATTGTAATAATTTGATATTTATAAGGTACATGTAATTTCTATATATATTGAAAAAAATTGCATTGTTATATGTTTGTGCTTATTATATAAATTCTGAATAAGAATGTCATTTAATAGAAAATTTAATAGATGTTTGATATTATATATGTTAATACTAACAAAGGTATCATAACAGAAACAATGATTTAGTTAAAGAAAATAAGAGAAACCTTTGAATAACATCAGAAATATTCTATTTTCAGTTATTATTAAATGAAAAAAAAAAAACGTAATTAAACTGATGAAAAGAAGAAATTTACATTAGTGAACATCATTATAAATATTGATTAACATTTTAAGTATCATTGATGTGAAAAGAAAGAATGGGGGTGATAGGTTAAATAGTTTTTAGTTCATTCGATTTTAAACAATTTCTGATTCTATATATATTATAAATTGAATTTACTATATTTTGGTTTGTGAGAGAAGTATGTCTAACTTTAAAAAAAAAAAAATTCCAAACAAGCAGAAAATATCACATGACTCAAACTTACACATTGCTGTTTCAGCAATATATATTCGTTTTCTTTCACCACAGTTGTGCCACCTACTAATATGTGTGCTATTACTAACAGCTGAATGTATTTGAAAAGTTAAAATAAAGTTGGTATTTTTCTAAAAATATTCAACAATTAATATTGGATGACGAGAATAGTCCAAGATGTTATTAGTAGCATATAACAAGTTTAAATAAATTTCTAGAATATGTTTTTAATATATTTGCAACTGAGAGTCTTGACCAGAGTTGTTTTTTTTGTTTCTTTGATGTTTTTTTTACCATATATTTCGAATGCTCAAATAAATTTTATAAGGAAAATTTATAAAGGTATATGTGACATTGCATTTTATGCACCTTCTACATTAAACAAATTAATAAATAACTCTAAAGATAAAACCTCATTTATAAATAAATTTGCATCATTTATAAATGGATATGTAGGCATGGTAGTGGATATATAGAGGAAGTTGGAAAAAAAAAAATTAAAGAGTACTTGCTGCTATTAAAAAGGGTTCAGAAAATGAAACAAAATTGCAAAGTAAGTAATAATGTTTCAGCATCTGTTTTTTAGTTTTTTATGACCATAATAAGTCGTGTATTTATGGTTTTAACTTCAATTATAATAATGTAAAAATATTGCAAATTGAAAAAAATAACAACAAAAAGAAAATAAAGGAAGCTATGCTAATATATAAATACAAATATAATAATGTAAAAATATTGCAAATTGAAAAAAATAACAACAAAAAGAAAATAAAGGAAGTTATGCTAATATATAAATGCAAATATAATAATGTAAAAATATTGCAAATTGAAAAAAATAACAACAAAAAGAAAATAAAGGAATCTATGCTAATATACAAATACAAATAAGACTTAATTAACAGACAGGCAGCAAATGTTAATATCACAAAATCGTGGGAAGGTTAGCCTTTCAAAGTATTAGTTGACAAAGACTATGAGGATAGTGGAAAATGTACCTAAATGGATAAAAATTTTAAAGTTATACTTTACATATATCTAATTATCGTACTTATAAATATTCAATTATAAGATTTATATATATTGATTTGAAGAAATACAAATATCAAATTATAATATTATATATATATATTGTAACCGACCCCCTCCTCACCGAGATTACGGGCTTCGAAATAAACATGACATAGCGTAAAGCTTTATTTATTTACTTATATCGATAGTTATTTACTATCAACACAAGGGGGCGCCAGATACGATTATTTAAGTGGAATTTAATTACTCGCATCACCTTACATCACATCAAAACAATTTCGAAGTCTAATCCCGCCCACCAGCTCCAACTCCCAGCATGGACCAATAAGGTTACTCAGGGCCGTTATATGATTGTTTCAAAGACAACTCCTTATGGAAAAGATGCACAGTTCACTAATGGGAAAGAAGTTTTAGTTTGCTAACTGATTGATCCTAGCACTAGACTTGATTATTGGTTGTTTGTGACCAATACGACGGTTCGTTTATGCCCCGAACAATTAGGCTTATAAGATCATCCCCCCTATATGCTATACTCAATATAATTGTTTGACATTTGTTGATATATTTATCATAGACCCGCCCAATTCTTAAGTCTATCTTAACTAAGGGAAAATAAATAAACATCGTGACTCACGGCACGATGTTGGCATATTACATTTAAAAGAAACATTGAAAATAAATCTAAATCTAAATAAATATAATTTAACGATAAATTTATGAACGATCAAGAGTAAATGATATAAGACTTTAATAGTATGAAAAGACTTGAGAAATGCTCGACTTGTTTATATACTGAACGAATTTATTGAATATAAATATTAATTTGAATTTATTCGCACACGCACACACACATTCACGCTCGCAGAGAAACATATTAAACATAATAAAGTATGAATGATAAATACAAGTTTCCTTTTACATTTTGAGAATACGGATTATGGTTTATTAGATTTTACCTAAGTTCAAAGTTCATGTTTTGAAAGTCCTACGATTACGATAGATTGCAATAATAGATTAAATGTTACAGCAAATTTTATGATTTATTTACGCAAGTGTGAGTTAGTTAACTATGAGATTGCCTTTAAGAGTTTACGAATTGAGTGAATGAAACATAATATAAAATAAACTATTTACCTAGGATTTGATTTTGACTTCCGCTGCTTCGAGTGAAACGAGGATTTGAACGTGGGAGATGGCTTTCATGATGAAGTGATTTGTTTATTTAAAGTGAGCATAGCATGGTCTGGACGATGTTGGTATTTCTCGGAACATAATTATTAGGTTGGAGCATTAATTTCACGTGGAGATTTTATTGAATTTCCATAGCTTCGGAGATATTCGGTGGCGGAGCGTCGATCAATCACTGAAGGGTTTTCTAGCCCCTCATGACAATCGACGCTCTCAGTATTAATTTCATAATGATCATCTTGGATTTGGATACGGCGAACTGGAAGAATATTATTCTATGTCACGCTATATTCTAAACACATTAAGTGAGGAACTCTTTCAGCAACGATATCAACAATGATAACAGCAACCAAAAAAAACACAACAACAGCAATAATAATAACAAAAAGAAAGGAAAAGCCATTGAATAGATTTCGTTTGATATTTATAAGAGGTAATCCTTATCTTAGGATCCAATCTCCCCCCAGAGTTCCATATTTTTAAGAGTTGTCGTTCAGGTCCGTGTTTGACGTAATGTTCACTCAATCCTTTGTGCTTAAGGCAAATTTTGGTCTCGGTAATCTCATGTTGCAATCTCAGTTAACAAACCTTATTCATTCACACTTTGAGTGCATGCGTGTGCGTGTTTTCACAAGAACAATACAATCTACATTAATTTTAGAAGTCGAGCATTTAATCTTTTCTCAAATCTTTTCTATGAGTTTTACCTTTGCTAAAATTATAATTTAGAAAGAAACATTTTAAATATCCCGTGGCGCATACAAATGGAAATTAACTCTGAATATTTATTAGAGCATATTATATTTTCCTTTATTATATTATTTTAGAGAATGTTCTATTATTAATTTTATGTGAAAGCCTTAACTATTTAATTCGACAATTATTATCTGTATTTTATAAATGTAGTTTATAAATGGGAAGAAAACTATTAGAGGTTACAAATATAATGTTACGAGTCTTTTGTATTGCTTGAGTGTGTGTGTGTTTGTTTACATCGACTTGTCTCGTTATAATACATATATTTTCCTAGATTTAAACCCTATGTAACGCTATCCCGTTACAATATATATATAAGTGAAATGTGATAAATGTTATTTGTGAATTTTTCAATATAAATGAATTGGATCCATTACTTATTAAAAAATATCATTTACAATTGGAAATGTAGAAGTTATCCAATTCATTTAATTATATGGCTAGTTGATTGGCAATTCAAATCAAACTCAGCTGTGGGAGAGTAAATTATTTTTTCTTAGTTGGCCAGTTCAAGATGGTTTCATTATACACACACACACACACATATATATATATAATTAGATATCAACCAGTCACCATCTAAATATTCACAGTAAATATAGTAATCAATATTTCTCACTGCTGTCAAGGCAACCTTCTCATCTTTTTAATAGCAAGAAATCAGTCAAATAAGATTTATGTGTGTATGCATGTTTATTTAACACAACAAAAGAGAAATCTCATATGTCCCTGCTTATAATGAATATTTTGGTATAGCATAGTTCTTGGTAATAACTTTGGGAAAAAGATATTTTATTGACTCAAGTAAATTTAACCATGTTATAATATTGTGCTGAATATACTTTTTTCTAGTAGAATAAAAAAATTAAATTAATAGAATGCATAATAATACAAAACTGGTTTTTTTTTTCTTTGTGAACAATGAATTTAAATTTTAAAAAAAATTCTTCTCACAAATCTAAATAATCTATATAATTTAAGATAATAAAGCTGTATTTGAATATTATAATATACTTTAAAAACTTTTTTTTTTTTAAATCATGGCTAATAAACACGTTTGTAGTAAATTGTCTTTTATTGAAAATAATAATTGTATGGTTGTTTTTCTGGAAGTCTTATGGTTAAGGGAGTAAAGGATTTTATTTATTTGATCAAGCTAGAGTTGTTGTTTTTTTACTTTTTCTATACGGAAATCCATCCAGAAACTTTGATTTGAGTTCACCATTATTCTATTGTATTAAACTTAACAAAGCTTTTTATTTATACATTGTATTTCTATGACCACTTAAGATTAAACTTAAGACACCATTGTGCTATTATGTTAATAATGCCTGTTTTATTTATAGGATCTATTGCCGATTCCATTTAAGATTAAATTTAAATAAATATTTTGATCAGTGGTCTTATAATACATTATATGTATAAGATTAAATAATTTATTTTTGATCAGTAATGTAAGTAACAACACAAATAATCAAAGAATGAAAACAGTTTGAGTATATGCTATTGCAATCTTTAGTGTCTATATAAACTTATTAGTCCATAGACAAGGGTGGATTTCCATCTTTATTGATTAAAGGAGGTTGCCTTGACAACAGATTGAGATTGTTATTGATATTGGTATTGTGTGAATGTTGACTGCTTTCATGTATTTGTTAAATCAGTATTTTAATTAATGAAAATTTGTCACTATAAAGAATTTGAAATTTAGCTTATTTCAATTACTTTTTATAAAACTTATCTACTATATATAAATTGGAGAGAAGGATTATACTGAAGTAAAAGGAATAAGATAAATAATTATTTGCAGTCGAGTTTAATTTAACATTAATGATAATTATATACTTTAAACATGTCATCATTGTGCTCGCTAGTTAGTCAAGGGGTTTTCACACATTTTTTGAAATAAAATCATGATATAATTTGTATTATCATGATGTATTTACATTTTATTTTGAAACTATACTTGGTTTATTGTTGCCTGTAGTTGAAATTAGAAAAAGAATTATGAAATATAAATTGTAATCACCGAAAATGTAAAAGTGGGAAATCATAAAAGCACATTGTTTTCAAAGAAAACTTAAAGTACCCCAGAAAAAAAGATAAAAAATAATTAATAATAGAAAAAGATTGCTTAAAGAAATAAAAACAAAATTATAGTCATTTGTTTAAAAAGAAATAATTAATTACAGACTTTTGAAATCCTAAAGTCCTATTCGTATAATTAATGAAATAATGGTAAGAAAAAATGGGAATTTAAAACAGGAACGATTTTGTATGTGATTAACTTAAAATATACTAATTAAATCTGTTAAGGCAAGATGTAATTAGTGCAAAGATAAGAAAATATCCATATGTAGTGATATAAATAGGGAGGAATGTTGGCTTCTGTATTTTCTTTGTCCTTCATGGGAGATGTTCTCTGTCATCGAGCAATAGCTGAACAAGATTCCATACAGATCACCCTGATTTTATTATTAGTTTTTATATGCCTGGGAAGGCTCACAGAGGAATTACTACCAGAGGGTAATATTACTTTATTTTGTCAGTTTAGATTTTTCATTAATATTGTGGACTGAGAAAATTAGAACTGTCTCCAGTGAAACACATCTATGTGTGCAGAAATGCAGAACAGTATTGAGATTAAATTCTAAATGTTTTAGTTAATGTGGATTGCATAGTGGGTTTATATATTTTGTCTGTTTATTCAATAAATAAGTAATTTTCATTGTATTGTATATTTGAATTTATTTAATTCCCAGATTTTGTATTTTGCTGTGATCTGTTACATTTTGTTTGATTAGCAAATACATAGCAGTGGTGACAATTTTATAATGATTTTTTAGACATCAACTTAGATGCTGTTATTGTTACCGTTTCCTGGAAATGTAATACATTGTTCAAATTTATCAGTAAATTTATGTCAAATATTCGTTTCTGTTGAATAGTTCAAAAATTTTATTGTGCCTCTTGTGAAAGTTATCTCAATTTTAACGTATGGCTCTTATAGAGGTGAAGTTTTAGCCACATCTGATCTAATGTATATATAAACTATAGTCCTTCTTTAAGAATAAATTTTTGAGAGAATAATTTATTTATTTTTAAATGGACTAAGTTACATATACAAGTTTATTTGAATTACAGTGAAAAAGTAATAGAGAAATCATAGTTTTTAACAGGAAAGTAATAAGCAAATGATATCTAAGTATGCACAAACATATAACGTATTCTAAAATCTTTAGAACCATTTCAATATTTTTTTTAAAAATAAAATTATTATATTTCCCGCCATCAGATATTGTTTTGAAATTTAGAACGTTCTTTTGATTTTGGTACAAATTTCGTTGATAGATGATTTTTGGATTAAAGGGCTGCCATTTTCTACATATTTTAAACTATTGTTTAATAAAATAATATTTTGATTTCGATTTTTTTATCAAAGAAATATATATATATGATTAAGATAATTTGGCTGAAAGTTAGAGCTAGATTAATTTGTAACCAAGTTTATTTTCTACGTTAATTTTTTTCATAAAAAAATAATAATAATTGAACATGATTGTTATATTTTTTGAAACGTCTTAAACTAAGCAAATACAAGTTGGCAAACTTTCTTCCTGTAATAAATTCATTTAAAATAATGAAATGTATATAATTGTCTACAAGAATTTTAAAGTAGCTGCTAACTTTTAAATAATGATAATAATAATGGAAAACGTGATTGTTTGCATTCTCTGAAACTTCTTCATTTGAACAACTGCAAGTTGGCAAGCTTTCTTCCTGCAATAAATTCATTTAAAATTGTGAAATGTACACAATTGTCTAGAAAATTTTTTTAATTGCTAATATACATGAACACCCACATGTATGGAAACGCGTTTTCCTATTTGTTAACTTAAAATTGCTTTGAGCACTTGAGCTTAATGATGAGAGCAATTGGGTCAGAATAAAAAGATTCTTATATTAATTTTAACAGAAGCTTAATTGTAGAATTGAACGAAAGTCTTGAGTTTAGTCTATCTATTTGAGTGTTAGAATGTCACATAATCTGCCAAGAATTAATTTGTTTATAATTCCAAGGTTTTGTTTTAATCAAACAGTATATAGATGTGATGATATTTGTTAATGATCATTCAGAAATAAATTAGTCCAAAAAGCAACGTCTCTTCCTTATCCCAAAGCATTGTACTATTGAGTGATCAATGGACACTAAATTATCTCCTATCACCAGAATGGTATATGCCTTTTGCCTTAATCACAGATGATTTAAGATTCAAAACCAGCTAATGCATTAGCCTATAACAGTCATCTTTAATTTCTTTAAACTATTCAAGCATAATAGCTTGACATTTAGAAAAACAACAACTATAGTTTTGAACCCAACCTCATTCTATTGCACAGTTGTATAAATTTGACATGAGATTGAATCTATATATTATAGTGTTTTCAGTTTTAGACTGTTTTACCATTTGGATGATGACATTAATGTTAAAAAGCATCACACAACTTATACAGTTTACTTCTAACATATGTTTCTAAGAACAGTTTTCTTTATTCTACTTAGAGCTGCTATCTACTGTAGACATGCATGTGTAATCAATGGGTACTAAATGGTAGTGCTATTATATTCATAGTAAAATGCATAGTTTATGATCTGATGATAAACCACATGATCATGATTTCTTATGTGTGTACAAGCTATTAAAATAGTGACAAACTTTCTATACAGTAATGCAACCCAGTGTAAGTCATAGTAATCAATGGATGCAAAAAAGTTTGTAAAATTTCTATCTCAGACCTACTCATTCAATATCCTCAGACTAGTTTTGAGCTTGTGGCTTTCATCAGTAAGAAGCCCTGAATCTGAGAGCATTGCACCTACATCTTAGTATTTAATGTGTAAGCATAAGAATGATGATCAGGTGATTTTTAGTGGTTTGATACCATTCTTGTCTATGGGATGATCGTGACTATGGTTATTAAAGAACAAAATATACTAAATATTTAGATACTGAACTGAGTTCAGATCTGATCTTGGATTCAAAAATCTGAGATTTTATTTGGGGCTCATAGCTTTATAGTTAACTAAATAGATAAAAAATGGCTTCTGAAGGGTTGCATTAGATCCAAGATCTATGTGCAGTGCTCTTAGATCCAATACTCCTTACTGATGAAATACCCAAGCTAGAAACTGGTCTGAGGATACTGGACAAATGGGTTCTAAATGGAGATTTTATGCAGCAACTTTCTTGCATACATTAATTACTATGATTTGCACTGCATTATTGTATGGAGAATTTGTCATTGGTGGTAGATCTATATAACCATGCAATAGAATTGATTTTTATTTATTTCTTAGGATTTTATTTATAATTTTAGATTAATAGCTTAGTTTGTATCAGAATATAAAACAGGCATCTAGATACATAAAAGAAACTATGTTAAACTTCATTGACTAAGACAAGTGTTAATATAATGATACTGCTATCCAGTATCCAATGATTATTCTATTAAATCACTTGGGAGTTGGGTGAAGCTAAATGCTCTTGAAAGCACATGTTAATAGAAAGTCATGATATTTTGTTGTATTCAGATATGGATAAAGTATTTGGATTTGTACAACTTAGTATAGATCCTAAATAGTCCTGATCTTAAGAAATAACAGATATTCAAATAAAGCTTTTCTATTAGTTTGCTATTACTGTAATTATTGTTTTTTTTTCATAATAGTTATCACATTATCTCATTGTGTTAAATTCTTTTTTAGAATATTGTTTTTATTTTTCCATCTACTTAATAATTAATCTTAGTTTATTGATTATTCTTCTTACTACATGATTGACTTATTTTCCATTAATTTCTTTTTTTATTATTGTTATTCCCAGGATACTTATTATACTATTTGCAATTTTATGATTCTCAATTTTGGTATTTCCTATACCATTAGTTCTCTATGTATTTGCATTGAGTATTTTAATATTACTTTATCACATCAACAGATAATAAAGTATTCTATCATTCACATCCTGAAAAAGAATGATAGATGGCTGAAATGTTAGAAGAAAAATGAAAAACATTGCAAAAAAGTATAAAATTGATCAATTGTTATTATTATAAAATTTCTCAATCATATATCTAATCAATAAGAAATACTGAACGGTTTTTTTTTTTTGGATGACTTGTAATCAAAAATTTGTGAATAAACAGCCAATTGTAGATAAACATGAAAATAAAATATATTTAATATGTTTCTAGAAGACAATATAGATAATAGAAAAGATTTTATTTTTCTCTATTTTTCCCATCTATCCAAATTATAGGTCTCTGCTTAAATCTTTTCTATCAACTAATATTAACAATTAAGTGAAGTAATAGAATCAAATTATTATAGAATTTGGCTTAAAATGTAATATTTTAAATTACTATTTTGTTTGTTTTGATTCACAGTTGTTAAACATGAATTTGATTTTTTTTTAAAAAACAAACAAACATACATTACAAAGTATTGTAAATAATTATGGAAATATGTTTGTAACAACAAGAAGAAATAAAAACATAAATAGATGGGATTGATTTCTGATATTGTTAATATTAAAGAATTTACATGGACACATATATATTTACCAAAAAATAAAATGAATCACAGAAAAGAACTAATACAGGGTAAAATGGTAAGAAAGCTTATTGGATTATTATGAAAAAGAAAGGTCTATTATAAAAAATTTGGGAAAAGTACTGGTAAATAACTTTCTTCTGAATTGGGTGAGGTTGATAATGTTTTTTTTTTTTAAAGTACTAAATCTTTCAATTGTACTCCAAGTCATTATTACTAGTCTATATTATTAATTTTATCATTATTATTTTTTTATCTTAATATTGTTTGATCTGTGAATCTGTTTCAACATTGGTATGTTTTAGAAAATTTATTCTCATATTATTTTCGAATTAATTATCTTTAACTGAATTCATGAGTAAAAGTCATCAATCTTTTCAAATTAATATCATCTGCAAAAATATAATTTAGATAATTAATATACACACTAAAATGCAGGCAATGGTAAAGCTAAATACAAATTGTGACATTAATTGGCTGAGAGCTTTTGAGAATTTTTATCTTCTCATAATCATAGCAATTGGGTTGGGTGAGCACAGCAGAAAATGTAAGCATCAAATATTTAAATATATGCAAAGTAGATTGCAAAGTCCACTTTTTGGTGAGAAAGAAATATGCTTCTGATTTATAACTTATCTTTAAGGCTGATTTCTTTTCCTAATCCAGCTGTTTAAAATTCTATTCCAGTGAAGCCTAAACAAATTTTTAATCTTGTGAATGCTTTATGGGATTTTTTGACAAAAAATATTAGTAACCTAGATTTGTCTTTAAATTATAACAATGGATGGCAGATATTACAATCATATAAGCATGACTGCCTATTTTTACTTATTTTTGCTACATATATATTTTATTTTAGAATAAATAAATGAAAACAATTGACCTTTGTTATTGTTATTACGTAGCACCAATTTATTTAATAATTACAGAAATCATATCATCATCAACCATTATCAATCCACTGCAGGATGAAGGTCTCTCCAAGTTCAATCTATCTTCTCTGATCTTTAGCTTCTCTTCTCCACATCACCCCTGCAGACTTTCTTATTTTCATCCATCCATCTCACATGTGGTTTCTTTTTGGTTTTTCTACAATCTCTTGGAATTCACTTTAAGATTTCAATTGTCAATATATTATCATCTTTTCTAGCAATATGTCCAGCCCAACTCCATTTCAGTTTTTTAATTTTTTCAATGAGTCAAAAACACCTGTTTGTTCTTTTATCCGTATATTGTGTTTTCAATCATATATATGACATTTTATCTATTTTATATAAAGGGATATATTTATGATTATCTTCTCCCCATAGTATAAAATATTAAAAAATTAAAAAAAAGGAAAGAGCAAAATAGAAGAAAGTCATTAGAGATAATATATATATATCCATCTTGCTTTTGACTTTTTTATAAGAAAGTCATTAGAGATAATATATATATATCCATCTTGCTTTTGACTTTTTTACCACAAATATATATTATGTTCCTGAAGATATATAGAACTTTTAGAAAAGAGTGTAGTATGATCTTCTGCTAATACGTGATAATGCTTGGTGATAATTTTCCATTGCTTTCCAAATTTTTTTATATAATTTACTACGGAATCTCAATTTTAGAGCTGCATCATGAATTTTAATGTGTCCTTATGTTATGAAGATCTTAATAGAAAACTTACAATCATCATAAACATTTCCATCTTATTGCTTTATTTTAATTTTTTTTCAGCAAAAATCAAATAGCTTATTTTACTTTTAAATTATTTTATTATTATAATAATTAAAATTGTTTATGTTGCATACGTTGTTAGTTTTTATATTAAGCGGAAAGATTACATATTTCTTATATATAGATGCAATGCAAAGATTCATTTGGATACTGTTCACCTGCATATTCCAAGTTTATAGAAAATTTGTCTTTAATAAGATGAAATATAATTGTTAAATTAATTACTAAATTTATATAAATTATAATATATGCTTGTTTGAAGATTTGTGATGATGACATTTAATAATAGTTATATATTGGTATATTTCTGTTATCTAATATTGAATATCTTTTAAAAAAATCAAATTTTATTTTAACTTTTCGAATACATTCAATGGTCAGCTTTAGTATATAATACACTGTTTTGAATGTTTTTATTCTTTTGATGAACTGACCACTGACACTATTAGCATGAAAATTGAAGATAATGCTCTAACCAAGTGGCCAATAATAGTGTTAGCGTAGAAATTAAAACTGGATCTTTAGATTCTGAAATTTGAATTTAAGGTAATGCTGGTTGGAGTATATTTTTATTTCACTTATTTCTAAATATTGTTGTACATACATTTTTTTATATTTTGATATAGCTAAAGTTTTTTTTAAAAAAAAAAAAAACAAAAAAAAAAAAAATGAAAGCACCATATCGTGAGATTGAACATGAAACTAGAAGTTATAAAAAAAAAAAAAATACAGATGTCATCTTCTCTTTGAAATTGCACTACTGTACTGTATCAGGTTGCTATTAGAACTTAATTTTAATAAATAATCAATTATTAATTAAAAGCAAATGCCACACTTAGAATTGTTAAAATTCTAAGTAAAAGGCATTGCACAAATAACATTCCAAAAATCAGTTTTTGTAAATTTTCATCATGTTTGCAAACTAAAAGATGAAAAACTACACCTTTTCTTATATCAGATTTTAAAGAATTAAGAGATTACAATAACCATAATATTAATTTTTTTTAAAAAAGACATTTTTAATTTATAAACCACAAAAAAATCTTGAAAATGTTGGCAAATTTTCAATGCCAATTATTTGAAAATTATTAGTAGTAGTAATAATAAGACACCTTTCATTCGAAAAGTAAATGATTCAGTTTATTTTAATTTGAAGGTAAAGACAAAATTACAGCAGGAGAGGGGAGGTTCAAGATAACATTTAATTATCATGGGGGGAGGTTGGATTAGGAAAAATAAATGTTAACTATATATATATTTAATATATAGCTTGTTTTAATTGCTATTTCTATAACAATTTGACCCATATCATGAATGTAATCTTGCATGGAATTTTTCTGGAACCAAATCAAGCATAAAAAAAGTCTTTCTATATATTATAAATGTAATAAATCTTTTATATCATTAATTATCTATATTAAGAAAATTTTTAAAAAAACTCTTAAATTATGTAATTTTAATCATTGTTAAAATGAAAGTCAAGTGAGTCTATAGAAAAGTACTTAAGTCTGTATCTGACTTCATTAACCTACACAGAACCACGAATCACCGAATAATCCACAAAAAAATTTAAATGATCTTTGGAAAGTTTAAATTTCAAAAGTAATAAATATTTTTATTTATATATGGGAAGGTAACTCAAAATATCTGGAATGTTATAATGTAAAATTGTGTATTTATTTTTAAATATTAAAAATTAAATCTTCTTCAAAGTACTGTTAATTTGATACAATGCATTGGTTTAAACATGTTGCCACTTTTTGAAGTATCCTGAAATTCTCATAAAGTAATGTCTTTTAATGCCTCAATCATTTTTTCTTCAGCACATGCAAATCCACAAAATGTATTCTTTTGAGGCATTTTTTAATTTGGCGGGGGGGGGGGGAGATACACAGAACAATATCAATTGAATGTAACTGTTATTATCCATGTGATGAATATGACTGATGGATAAGTTGGGTCATGTTTCTCATTAAAATTGTTTTACACTCAGGGTTTTGTGCACTGCAGGTTGTTATGGTATAGCATGCACTCCCCACTTTGCCATCAATCTGATGTTTTTGTTTTATCACATCACATAAATATTTCAGATCTTGTAGGTAAAAATCCCTGATCATTACAAACAAATTCTGAGTGAATAATACTGTTTACATAAAAAAATCAACATCATCTTAACATTGGATTACATTTATCATGCTTTTTTTGAGATATGATGAAGTTGATACTCTGATTAAACCACTCATAAACTTGTATTTCCCCCAGATAAGTTTATTTGTAAGTTGTTTCAAGCATGGTAATTGTTTTCCCTCTGTTTTCCTTAACAGAAAACAGAATTTCACATTGCTTCACTTTTCAGCCATTACAAAAATCAACAAGTAAGTGAGATATACTTAACAAAAGCATTTTACTATGATATGCCATGATTTCATTTGATGATGACAGTTGGAAGACTGATATGGGGAACCCCTGCAAGAACCACCTAGCTCTGGAAACATGTAATTCAACACTCTTGCTCTAGCGAATGATTCTAGTTACAATACAGCATATTTTGCTTTCGCATTTGCAAATTTCTCTTAGCATCTAATAATTTGTTTATTATTCTTGTCAATATTTATTCTTATCTCCAATAATGCACAAAGGAGCTTATATGGTTAAATCAGTATGGCCATAATGTTTTATCAAATTTCTAAAGCACTACTATAAATGTAGTAATAATAAATGTTATTTTTATTTGTCTAATGGTTATTTTTAGTCATAATGAAATGAAAGAAAAAGAAATATCAAAATTATATTTAATTGAATTTTATTTGTTTTTAATATTCATTTATAAAAATAATCTTTTTGTTTTGTATTTAAACAGGCAAAACTCTCTATACGTATTGCCACTTAGTGCAAGACAAAGTAATCAATGGATGCCAGAAGGCTTGTGTGCCTACTCATCCAATATCTTCAGATTAGTTTCTGGTTTGTGGCCCTCATCAGTGAGGAGCCTTGGATCTGACTGCAGTGCAGCTAGATCTTAGGATCTAATGCAACCCTCCAGTGTCTTAAATTGAAAACACTATAATATTTTCGATCCAAGCTCATTAGCTTAAATAATCATATAGGTCTGAACTCAGTTCAGTAACTATACATTTTGGTGTCTTTTTTTAATAACCATAGTCAAAGGTTCCTCATTGATGAAGGCCACAAGCCAGAAACTAGTCTGGAGATATTGGATGAGTAGGCACTAGATGGGAATTTTATGCACAAACCTTCTGACATCCATTGATTATTCTGGCTTGCACTGAGTGGCAATACGTATAGAGAGTTTTAACTGTTTTAATAACAGTTATAAGCAAGCATAAGAAATGGTGACCATGTGATGTTTATTGTTTTATATTTTATTTAAATTGTTTTTTTTGTTGTTATTGTTGTTGTCTTACCAATATTGCCTCTATTCTATTAAATATTTATACTAAATTGTGAAAAATACAATTTATCAAATTGTGGTTTGTGATGAAAACATACTGTTTCTTGGTTTAAGTATTATATCTAAAATATCACTATTTAAAGATGTATATATCATATAAAATTTAAATTCTGATAGGATCTTATTATTTCTAAGAATCTTTTCTTTTTTAAATACTGATGTTATACAATCTAATTGCATAATTAATAATGCAATATGTTTGACCATTTGCTAAATCATACTTTATTTATCACTAATGTTCACATAGGCATGAGTGTATTTTTTTTATTTGAGATAACAAATGGAATAGCAACATAGATGATTACAAAAAATTTGCAATGTGATCCAATTTATGCATGCCAAGGCATAATCCTATATTATTTTGATGCATAGAAATGCCAACATACTATTTATTGATTATATCTGTTTTATTTATTGAAAAACTTAACTACAACATCTTACTATTATTTTGAACAGGTGTATAAAATGAAGCAGATGGAATAAATATTAGAGCAGTGAACTAAGTGTTTTTGCTTATAACATCATAGTTTTCAACTATTATTATACCACTGCAGAATAAAAAAAGCATTTCCAAGTTTAATCCAGTTTCTCTGATCCATTTTTTCTCTTTTACAATAACCTAGGATCCACTTGTTATCATCTCTTTCTGCAATTTAATGACATATGGGCATTAAATAAAAAAAATATTAATTGAAAATGTAGTATTACATATAGAGTCAAATGTTTTGTATTTTTTATTATATATATATAACGGAAAATCATATATCAGTACAATACTATCCAAAACAACAAAATTTTATTAAAATCCTTCAACAACCATAATTTCATCTATTAACAAATAGACCTTTTCAAGTGAAATTTAAAAAGATACATGTAACATATGTATATAAAACAAACTAGCCTTTTCATCATTTACTTCAAAAACCGACTTCCTTTAATATCAAAGGATATCTTCATGAGATTGATGGCCTCAGATTCGAGAAAATTTACCATCAGTTTTTTTTTGCTCTTCTTTTTATTTCATTTCATCATTAGAGTTTCTTTTATTCTTACTTCTTATTTCACTTCTCTCATCATCTTGTGAAAGAAATGAGTAAAAGAAACTCGGATGAAAAATTTTCTTGAATCTGAGGACATCAATTTCATGCCTTTGATATTAAAACAAGTTGGTTTTTGAAGTGAATAATAGGAAAGCTACTTTGTTTTGCATACGTATGTCATATGTATCCTGTTGAATTTTCCTTGAAAAGGTCTAGTTATTAATAGATGAAACCATGATTGCGAAATAATTTTAGCAAAATTTTGTTGTTTTGGCTAGTATTGTAAAGATATTTGATTTGCTATTTTATTTATACTTATTAGTATAGAGGTAGACAGTATATAATTTATATATATATAATTTATTTATTGTAAATATATATATATATTTTTAAGTGTCATAGCATCGGCCGGGACGCGAACCCGCAACCCGGGCAACTGCCTGCAAGTGCAAGGCAATCGCGCTGACCTTTCGACCACCAATGCAAGACAAAAATTTTATTTTAACGTTTTTTGTTTTACTTTTTAACTATTTCTCTCCCCCCCCTCTTCTTTTTTATTTTTTCTCTAAAATCAGGTTTTAGCACAAATAATCAATTACCTTCCAGGCTAACTTTTTTATGTTGCTTTTAAGAATATTTAGCCTTAACGTCGAATTATATCTAGAAAGGTTTAAGAAGGTTTCCAGATGAAAATTAAAAGCTTTCTTATTTAATCTTCATAACTTTTTTCTTTTTATCCATCACGTTCTAGTATTTTTTGTTCTTTCAAAAATTCTCATCTTTATTATTGGTTATCTGCCCAAAAAACGTTTCTATTTAAAAACTTCTATTAATAAGTTGAAGAATCTATTTTTATGAAATCAAAAGAATAAGATTAGATATTATAGGTCTCTATGAAACCAAGGTATGCGATTTGTACGATGTAAAATTTTTTAACAAATTGAAAATCTCTCACTCTCTCTCTAAAAATCCATTTAATGGAAAATACTTTTAAAACAAAGAAAATCAATTTTCATATTAAATCAAAGTAAAATTTATGGGAAAAAATCTATTACTTTTAATATTTTACATTTGATTATTATTTTAGCTTTTTAAAGATGGATTTATAAATCATATATTTTTGATTTTTTTCATTTATTTATTTTTAATTTTGTAGTAAAAAAGATATATTTAATAGATTTATTATATTTGTTCCAAATAATGTAATTACAATGCAATTTTCTTGAAGATTTGTGATGATGGTATTTTAGTTGTTTTTATATATTAAACTATTTCCATCATCTAATAAAAGTATTGAATGTCTTTAGAAAAATGTAACTTTATTTAAATATTCCAAATACATTCAACTGTTAGTAATAGGATATAGGTTAGTATATATATCTTATTTATATGTTTCAAATATATTCAGCTGTTAGTAATAGCACACTCTCGTAACATTGGACATATATTGCATGTGTGCGATTACCAACAGTTGAATGTATGTGGAATATTTAAATAAAGTTTAATTTTTCTAAAGACATTAAATAGTCCAATATATAAATACAGATGATGCAGTTGTACTAAAATGTGTGAGATTGGCACGTGATACCTTTTTCCATTTTTTTTTTTTTAATGGAGGATTTATATTTTATTATAAAAAATATGCTGTTTCTGTAAAAAAAAATTTTCCGTGTTTACATTGGTAATTCGTATTTGTTATTTAGTTGTGTATTAAAAATTTTTTTCATACAATTAAAAAATGAACAAACAAGTATTTTTTTATTTCATACGATCACCATTTCCTATATTTACATAAGTTGTTAAAACAATAGCAAACTCTCCATACAGTAGTAACACCTAGTGCAAGCCTTAATAATCAATGGATGCAAGAAGATTTGTGCATAAAAGCCCTATCTAGTGCCTACCCATTCACAAGCTAGAAACTGGTCTGAGATATGGATGAGTAGGAATTAGATAAGAATTTTATGCACAAACCTTCTTGCATCCATTGATTATTAAGCATTAGCTTGCACTGGATGGTACTACTGTAGGGAGAGTTTGCTATTATTTTATTATGTGTTTGCGATTGAAGCAAATTTATTCATATTATTATAATATATCAGCTTCATTTTTAATTATTATCACTCCAGTACAGGATAAAGTTCTTTCAAAGTTTAATCCAATTTTTCCCAATTCATAGCCTCTTTTTTTGTATCATGTCAACCAAATTTCCTTTTTATTTTTCTTTCACTATCTCTATGCAACTTACTATACACTTTAGTAACTAATCAATTCCAGATGATAGTGCTTAATAAATCCATATCCTGTGCTGTTTTATTCAGTATTCCTAGACTAGTTCTAAACTTATGGCTTTCATCTGTGTAGAACTTTGGATCTTGGAACAATGCACTTGGAATTTTAGAATTTAATGCACCTTCCTTTTAGAAACTTCTTTATTTATCCATTCATCTCATATATGATTTTTTCAAGTTCTTTTATAGTCTCCTGAGTTCAATTTAAGTCTTAAACTGTCCATTTGTTATTATCTCTTTCAGCAGTTTGTCTGCCCTAGTTCCATTTTAGTCTCTTAATTTTATCAGTGAAGTCAAATTATATTTGCTTGTTGTCTTACCCAAGTATTTTGTTTTTGACTCATTCTTGTTATTTCCTACATATATCTCTCTACACTTCATTGAATGATCTTAAGTCTTTGTATAACTCTTCTGTCAAATGTTCAAGTTTCAGATTCATATACATCTACTGAAAACATATATCTTTTTAATAGTTATTTTGACCAAAAATGATAAGCTTAATTCCATAATTAATTTTATCTATTAGGTTTCTATCTATTAATAATCTGACCAAGGTTTTTGTAGTTGTTAGTTTATTCTAATTCATGATTATCTGTAGTCCTATTTGCTTATTTTTATCTGATAATTTTTGCAATATTTCTTAAAATACTGAAACATTATTTGCAAAAATGATCATATCATCTGCCAAATCCATAGGACTTAAATAATCCACATTTATTTTTATTTTCTTAGCTTTTCCTTTTGTTCTATAAAATACTTCTTATAAAACTTGTAAAAAGTGTTGGAAATATAGAATCATTCTATCACACACCCGTATCAATTTTAATACTCTTAGTGCCACCCATATTTATTCTAATCATGCTATTGGATTTTGTTAAATATTCTTTTGAATATAATATTCTGACTCTGGATCTTGATGACCCAAAGCTTTGTGGAAATACTTATAGAATAAAATGCTTTTCATAATCTACAAATCCAAAGCATTACTCATATAAATATAATCCATTTCAAATCTAGTTTGTTGTTTTGGTTGGCTTAATTCAAAGTTTAATGTAATTGAGTTGGGTTTATCTTGGCAAAGATTTTGTATAGAAATTATTAGAAAATTGGTAGGTCTGTAATTTTTAGTATTTTCTTTCTCATCTTGCTGTATTACTATTGCATTTTTCTAATCATCTGGTATATCTTTATCATTCAGCTATTTGATATATATTTTTGTCACAAACTTTACTGCTATCTTTATCTGCATTTTAAAAAAAAACATAAGTAATAATTCTATCTATTTCTGGAGATTTTCTCTTCTTCATGGATGTAATTACATCTATGGCCTCTTCATTTAAAATGATTGGCAATTCAGATGTTATAATTATTGTGGTTACTTTTTTCTATTGTTACATTTCATAATATTGTTATTCTTTTTAATAATAGTTCCATCTTTCCTTTTTCTTGCTCAAATAACTTCTTTTTTGTATTAAAATGTTTTATATTTTTTAAACTTTTATTCCCTTCTATAGATTTTTTTTTGCCAATCAATTACACCTGGGTCTCTTTTTATGTGGACTTATTTAACACGATTTTGAAGTTATGCGATTTATGTTTCACCGGAAGTCAAACTCCGATAATGCGCTATTACTTTAAATAATAAATTTTGCACACTTACATTATATTGAAAGTAATAGCACATTATTAGAATTCGACTTTCATCTTAGTAATTTCAATATCTTCAGTGCTTTATAATAGTAAGATTTTATGCAATAATGAAATTAAAATCATGATTTCCACATTTTATGTATACACACATTAAATTTTACAAGATTATGATGTAAATTTGTTCAAACATTGTGCGTGTTAATTTTGCATTATAAATCACATTCTGTTTTTGCTTTTTAAAAAAGAACATAATCAATTATTAATCATTTAGTGTCCGCAAG
Source organism: Epiperipatus broadwayi (assembly GCA_028023455.1). NCBI lineage: Eukaryota > Metazoa > Onychophora > Udeonychophora > Euonychophora > Peripatidae > Epiperipatus > Epiperipatus broadwayi. The sequence goes on along the minus strand of JAQFVV010007317.1, from coordinate 84,140 downwards.
TTTATTTTTAAAAGATGAGTAATAGCAGTGAAACTAAATTTGATTTTTAAACGGAATTGAAAATTAAAGACAAAAATAAGAATTTAATTTTTAGTTGTTAGTTTTAATTAAATTTTTCCCAGCAGTGGTGAATAAATGTCTTTTTATTATCATAAGTCTAAGTTCATAAACAATTAATAAAATCATCATCTCAAAGATTAATTACTAATTACGTTGTCAACAGAAAACCATTAACACAACATGAGAGTGAACTTGGTGCTAGTTGTATTTCCTCTTGTGAGAATCTGATTTTTTACCAGTTTGCAAACGAATGTGTATTTTGGCAAATAGCGATAATAATTAAAACATGTATAAAAAAATGTAAATTACTGTACTGTAAATTACGCATAAAAATATATTATTTTGAATAAAATTAAATATTATAGTTAAAAAAAGTTTGTCTTGTATCAATTTTTTTCAAATTTGAAATTTTTATTAGTCATATTTTATTTCCTTATTTTTTTTATTGCGCGAATTTTAAAGTAATTTTACGTTGGTGCTTTGCTTTTATGGGAATTTTGAAAAATCACAGACCGCATGCATCCTCCCTTTTTCAATGTAAGTTATGTCTATTTTTGCATGATTTTGTTTGCATGTGTTTTCTGAGGAACCTATCTATCGCGTAAAATGAGACCCAGGTGTAATTATATTTTCTTATTCCTTTTTATACCATAGATCATTTTTGAATGTTTTTATAATCCTTCTACTTTTTCATATATTATCTTGGTTGAAAATTTACTTATAATGTGTAGCCATTTTTGTTGGTTGCAGTTCTTAATAGATTATTAGTTATCTTGGCTCAATTGAATTACCACCATCTTTGAAGACTTAATATTTTAATAAAGTTAGCAAATTCTAATTAAAATTTATTGGAGTGTTCTTGAAGGTTAGACATATTAACTCTTAAAACTATCTTTTTAAATAGATTTTGTCTATCTAGTTTTGCATTAGCACTTATTTTATTTCTCTCACTAATCCATGATCATTTCATATGCTGAATTTCTTGAAATACTTATTTTCTTTCAGCTAAAATTCAGATCTCTCTCCATTTGAATTTTTCTATGTTCATTTATGTTTAACATTTTTATCAAAGAAAGAATTCATAATATATGCATTTTTTTTCTTTTTTCACTAATTCCATAAGTTCTCATTTCTATCACTATAACTGCATTTATTCACAGCATTTTAATCTTTCAATCATTTCCAATTTTATCATTAAAATCTCCCATGACAATTTTAAAATGATGTTTGATGTGATCAAAAGCATTTTGTATATCGATTTAGAAATTCTTTATTTATTTCTGATAGTGGGAATTTACTAAGCATACATTATCTGCATTTGATAATCTTCTAGTAAGTTGAACAACTAATCTCACTATTCTATTTGATATATTATCAATCTTTACAATGTTATTCTTTCACATTATGAATTCCACTTACTTGCGTTTCCAATATCTATGCCTTTATAGTAAGTTAGATGACGTTTGTCTCTTGCCTTTTTTAAAATTTCACAAAGTGGGCTGCAATTCCATTAGATATTAGAAAGTTTATCCAATTCATATAAGTTTTCTTCTCTTGAAAGCCATCTAGAATTGTAGGTATCTCTACTAATTTGCTTAAACGTGGAGAACATTAATTTATTTGAATATTAAAAAAAAAAAAACCTATTTACAATCTAATAGACATGCTTTTAAAATTGAAACAAAGCATTGAAAGGAATTAATCAAATCTTATGAAAAATTTATAAGACATAGAAAAAAACACGCATGGATAACATGAGATAGATCATAAATGATTATCTGGCTTATTTACCTATATGTAAAATTGTTATGTATTTCTAAAACACGTTTGCAGCAGTAGATTTATTGAAAACATTAATTACTTTGCAAAAACACATATATAATGCGTGCACTTTTATTTGTCAGAATAAAATGTGTTGTAAGCAGAATGAAGGAATTAAATTTACTTGTCTGGCGTCAATGCTAAAGAATTACTTTTATTTTCCGTTAAGTATAAAATCAGGTTTATATAGATTTTTTACCTCTTAAAATTAAATTAACGTTGAAATTTGTAAAATCATAAAAGAAGGTCAAGAAAGAGTTTTTCACCGACCTTAAATCAGTTTTATTATTAAAAAAGATACTTACATGAAGATTGAAAATCTGTCTACCAAAATATTTGGCACCAAATATTATCTTGTAAAGCATCTTTAATTTGAAAATTAGCAATCTAAATTTCTATCAGCTAACTGCAAATATTTTATCTTTAGAAATATGATAATTTATTTGCTAATTATTCATATTTCTTGGCACAAATATTTGAACTTAAACCTCTGCTGCTTTAATTGCTCGGTCTTTATTTTTAAATGGATTTTCTTTTTTTAACCTTTCACTTAACAACAATAATTAAGCAAAAACTTGTAAAATCCTTTTGAAAGGGAACATAAAAAAAATATATTATTACAACCAAACTATTATGTATTCTATTTTCCTTTATTAGACAAATTTTAGGGGTTTCATTATTTTTTAATTTATATTTTACTCTGAGATTGCTCTCTCTGAACGATTTCCAAAATAACCAAAACGTATATATCGTCAATAACAAGGCTAATGGATTTCCATGACATATATAAGAATGAATTCAATTAGTTCTGAGAGACAAACAATGTTATATTTATATATTGGACTATTTCCATCATCTAATATGAGTATTGAATGCCTTTATAAAAATTTAACTTTATTTAAATATTCCAAAATACATTCAACTGTTAGTAATAGCCCACAGGTTGGTATATGCTCAACATTTTGAGAAGTATTATTCTCTCCTCTTCTTCAGGTGTTGCTGGCCTGACCAGTGACAGTATTAGCATGGGAATCAAACCAGTACCCTTAGATTCTTGAGAATTGAATTTAAAGGTAATGCTCTAACCAACCGAGCAACCCTGTCAAAAGCAATAGTCAGAAGAAATTTTATATAATTATCTATGAGATTCTTCCTGATTTTTCCACTTTTTCCTAAGAGCTAAGTTGATTAATGGTTTTCATATGTTATGTGTAGTCATACTAGGTTAACTTACGGAGTTGTTTGTCATTGTCATGTGAGCAGCTTCTTTAAATTTTCTTTTTTGTACCTTTTATTCTGTATTCAATAAATCAATTTAGTGTGACTATAACTAATGTATGGAAACCACTAATCAACTTTGCTCTTAGGAAAAAGTGGAAAAATCAGAAGGATCCTCATAGATAATTATATGAAAATTTTTACTGACTGTTGCCTTTGGCATGATGGTCCAATTGGTTATAACATTACCTTAAAATTCAATACTCAATAATCTAAGGGTCCAGGTTTGTCACTGGTCAGGCCAGAAACACCTGAAGAATGGGAGAATAATATCTTTTGAAATATTGTGTGTATACCAACCTGTGTGCTATTACTAACAGTTGAATGTATCTGGAATATTTAAATAAAGTTAAATTTTTCTAAAGACATTCAATACTCATATTAGATGATGGAAATAGTTCAATATAAAAATACAACTAAAACAACCTCATAACAAACTTTCAGGAAAATAGTATTATATGTATTCATATAGTACCACTTGTAAATTATGATTATTATTTCATTTTCAAAGAAAGAAAAGAAAGAAAAAAAATTGCTCTATAAATGAGTTTTGCCATGAGTATGCAAATTAACCTGTAAATTCCACATATAGAACATTCTTTGTTTATTTGAGATTTTACAATGCTATCTTTTAAATTCTTCAACAGAAAATTTTTTTTTTCTTTTTCCATGTGTGAAAGTATCAGGCGGGAAGTGAACCTGGAACAACTGCTTGTAAGGCAGCTGTTCTAACCACTCAACCACCAATGCTTGATGAAAATCTTTCTTTTTGAAATACTTTGACACTAAATCTACTTGTAGTTCTCCAATCTCTTCTATTCTCTGCCATATCTTCACAACGAAATCAATCATTATTTCACTTTTTCAAAATATCTTTAATATAATTCTTATAACATTGACAGGATCTAACTCTACCAGGAAAAACTATATTCTAGTTCCATCATAAACATTTTTTAGGACATTTTGCATTGTTCATTTATTTTGCATGTCTAATTCAACAACTATGTGATTTTACTAGTGTGGATTCCATAGTTTCACATCCAGAAAATTGAAGAATATATAATTGGAATTATGATCTTGTCATTTTTTCTATACTATATATAGCTAATTTAGTTACAGTAATTATTTCCCAGTGATGAATATTCTATTTTTTAACTTGTTAGTAGAAGCAGCATCACATTGAAGTCTCAACATCTGAAGCTAACTTTTCTACTTATAAAACTACCAAGGTATTTAAAGTGATTTATATTCTTAAGTTGACAATAATCCAAACTAAATTTTTGATGATTTTTCTAGTGTTACAGACTGACAAAGAACTTAAATTTATTGAATTGTCAAAAATAGCACAAACATCAGCATATAGTCAATCCAGAATTTAAGAAGCGAAAGCTCTTATTTGTGCTTTTAATCAATTCACATTAAAAATCCATTGTCAACTCTATCATATCTTGATTCTTGTTTCATTAAACTACCTACAAATAGTTCCAAAGATCTATCATAAAAATTGAAAACAGGGTTACGCAAATACACATCTTTATTTAACACCAGTTTTTATTTCCATCTGTAGTAATAACATTTTCTCTCATTCTATTATGTAGAAGTTGTATAATACAAATGAATTTTGGTAGATAACCAATAAATTTCAAACAATGGTGTAAACCTATTCAATTAAGTGAATCAAATGCTTTAATCAAATTAGTAACAGCAATGTATGAATCATTCTCTCATTCCCAATATTTTTCTTGCATTTTCATGGCAACAAAAATCATGACTATAGTATTTCTTGCTTCTTTAAACCCACATTAAGTTTGTGATAAAATAAAAAAATTAAAAATATTTTTGCTGTAGTAGATAGTAATGATATTTTATGATAGTTACTACAGCTTTATCTCTTCCCTTTATTTTTAAAAATTGGAACAACTTTACGTGTCCACATATTTGTAAAAAAATTCAATATTTTTGAAACTAATGTATTACTACTATATTTTAAAAATTTTTTTCAGGTATTTTATTAGGATCTGCAGCCTTTTTACTATTAAGATTTCACAGAGCTGTTTTGATGTGTCATTCAAAAATGTTCATTTCAATTATTGTATCATTATTCAAGAGATGATAAAAATAGTCCTTCAACTATAGGAGTGCCATTGTAAGATTCAGTAGTATTGTGATACCATCTATCAAATCCATACATTGCCTTTAAGTGCATTAAACAAGATCTATATTGTCCATAACATTGAATATCTATATCTTTTTTATTGTCCTAATAATCAATCATTTTTAGGCCTCTTATCAGTACTTTTGCTTTAATCTCTTTATATTTATTATGAAGTTTCACATTTATTTTATTATTTTATCAAACAGAAAATATCACATTTCTTTTTACTAAAATTACGACTAATAAGATTATCGTTAGAAAACCAGTCTTAATTCTTCTTTTTAGTGAATCCAATAATATACTTCTTAAGGATTTCTGTGCTCCAATAACATGACTATCCTGAAGATCCAAATTAGTAGTTCTAATGTTTAATAGCTCTTGAAATTTTATGCATATAATAGATGCTTCTAAAGAACAAACAATAGTTTTCTTGTGAATGTAAGTGGAATGAGATTTACTTTTTAATGCATCTATCATTTAAATCTTGGAATGTAACTGTCTATAATCTAGCAAAAAATTTGCATGCATATAATATAAACTTCTTGTATTCTCACTCCTAACTATAATGTAATTTATTAAACCATTATCTTTATTGTGGATGCATCCATATTTCTTTATAGTCAATCCATGTGTTGTGCAAAAATTCAATAACAACAGTCAATTTGAAATTGCATCCCCAATATGATTTATTTGCAATAACTTTTGGACAAAATGTGCTATTTGTATTATTCCGGTCAAAACATGTTTATCCATCTAACATGAACTGGAACTCACAAAATGTACTTCAAACCCAGTCAAGCCCGAGATTTAGATCAAGGACCAGCCTGAATTCGAACCCACTCTCTAAGCCCCAGATCAAACACCTAATGAATAACACAATAGTGATGGCACATGAGAATTAATCTTAATCTGGCCGACTAGCAAAGCTGAGCAAAACAATGAGACATTTATTAACCATGACTATATTAAAATATACATAAGCATGGCTGTAATATGTGGAAGTGGAGGAAAAGGAATTCGAACTACTCAAATAAGTTAGACAATAAAAATATAGTTTAATATACTGACAAATTATTATACATTTATAAATTAATTATATACATTAGTGTGTGCGTGAATGAGCAAGTGGTAGATGATTACATAGTGTCATTCACGCTATTATTTCTCATATGCTCTTTATTAGCTAAATAATATATTACAAATAAACACACATCTTTGGTGGGCCCAATATTAAGATGCCAATCAATTATTAGAAAGAATTACATAATACTGCCTTTAACGCTTTGATTTACGGTTCAGAAACGTGGTGACTGACATATATGGTTTCCAAGAAAATATATAGCAATGCAATGCATATAAAGATTTTTCAAACACATCTATTCCCTTTTGAGATATTATACTGTATCTACACATCGCACACATACGCACTTATGTACATATATACGCAGCGCTACGTATACAAGTACATAGATTTTACACACACACTTCTATATACACGACACAATACTACATACTATTGGAAAAGACAGAAAAAAAAAAATCCATACACGTGCTACATTCTTTCACTTTGCTTTTAAAATAAACACAAACATTATATACTCAATTAACAAAAAAAAAAAAAATTCTATACATATATTTCTTCTTTTTTTTAAAAAAATCATCTCCCGCATAACCACTCACTGCTCCAACACTTTCTATATATCTGCCCAACTATAGTTTAGCTGAAAATTTAGCTTTTGCTTGCTGAAAAAAAAAATTGGTTTATTTAAGATTTTATACTAATCTAGCCATTTCTTTTAATTTCTCTTGGTCACACCCCTACATCTGAAAAGAAAACTCATAGTTTGGTTATTACATGTTTAAACTTTTATACATCATAGCATTAGGCCAAAAAAATTTGCTCTCAATAATTTTTGTATCTGAGTTCGAATCCTCCACTTCCAATATTTTTGCATTTGACTCACTACTGGTTAGCAAAATTTCTTTTTATAAGGGCGCCAGCTAAGACAGAGTGATCAATGATTTATGAATTATTTATACATTTTTCATATATGTCTCAAGAACAAAAAACTTTATATATGACATTGAAGAAAAAAAAATACATATGTACTATGGTTGTAATACATGGTTTTTAACTTTAAACAGTGAATTTTACACTTTGAACACATTATTTTAAACATATCAAACATGGAAAAAATTATATAACTTTTTTTTAAAGAATATATATATAAACAGAATTCAGTACTCAGGGTATGTGGGTGTTTATATCGAAGCCTCGCATTGGGAATCCAAGCCCGAGAAGAAGAAAAAATCCCGAGGAAAAAAAAATCCTATGTACTGGTCAAAACATGTTTATCCATCTAACATGAACTGGAACTCACAAAATGTACTTCAAACCCAGTCAAGCCTGAGATTTAGATCAAGGACCAGCCTGAATTCGAACCCAATCTCTAAGCCCCAGATCAAATACCTAATGAATAACATAATAGTGATTAATCTTAATCCGGCCTACTAGCAAAGCTGAGCAAAATAATGAGATATCTATTAACCATGACTATATTAAAATATTAAGCATGGCTGTAATATGTGGAAGTGGAGGAAAAGGAATTTCAAACTACTCAAATAAGTCAGACAATAAAAACATAGTTTAATATACTGACAAATTATTATACATTTATAAATTAATTATATACATTAGAGCAAGCGGTAAATGATTACATAGTGTCATTCACGCTATTATTTCTCATATGCTCTTTATTAGCTAAATAATATATTACAAATAAACACACATCTTTGGTGGGCCCAATATTAAGATGTCAATCAATTATTAGAAAGAATTACATAATACTGCCATTAACACTTTGATTTATGGTTCAGAAACGTGGTGACTAACATATATTTTTTTAGGGGAGTTCCGAAATTCATTATAGTATGAACACATGAATTAATCACTATGAGAAGAAATATTCAATCTTTTGATAGTAATGTTGTAATAATGCTGTCAAGCAAGGATAAAACCTTTCTGTTCTGAATTCTCTGAATGTAAAGTTGGAGCACAAGCACTAATAAAATGATTAAATAGTATAACTTTGCAGGATAAGTTTTAATACTGTTATCTTTTCATTGATACAATGAGGAATTACAGCATAGAAGACACTAAGCTTTTAAATCCATCAACATGTATTTTCTTTTCACTACTTGATCTGTCCTTACAAAAAAATCTTAACCTTCCCACTTATAACAATCTTAAATCTCAACAGTTTCTTAACTGCTGGTGAAATCCCTCATGTTGGTTTTGAAGATTTTATATTTATAAAAAAAATTGGATTTATAATACTTATTTTTAGTACTACCCCTAACGCCTGTTCTATCACTACTGCTGACATTTGATTTCGACTGCTATAAAAAGTAATCCAGTAGGCATGGCAACCTAGTCAGACTGTGTAAATCAGTTCATTTTTAAACCACATTTTCTAGATTCTTTACACTTCCATGGTAAGCGAGAGTAACTAGGACTCCTTATACATACAATCTTTTTCAGCAGAAAATGGTCAAATCCAATTCCAAATTGATATATTAATGATAAAACTGCCTTAAACAAAGATCCCAATTAAGAGATTCCAGCCTATTAAATCTGCCTTGTCATTGTTTTTTTAATTTTCAAGGACTTGAACTAAAAAAGCAAAAGGAAAAAAAGAATTGGAGTCAGTGATACTATTCATGTAGTTAAAGGATGAAAATGAGGGTTGCATAAACACACAACTCTCTTATCACAGTTAGTATAAAGAGATGACTGATGAAAGAGACTTATGATGATCAGAACCTACATTAACTTAAAGAGATTGAAAAATGAAAAAAATGAGACAGAAATGACTGTTTACCAACATCTTATTCTGTAAGGTAGCATAAGGTATTTCTTTTCAGGTATTGCTTATTTGTATTTATAGTTAACCATCATATTTGAAGGCCTTCTGCTAGATGTCATCTGTGAAGCTTGTCAGTAACCGGAACACAGCACCAACACAAATAGTAATCTAACATTTTAAAATAAGTCCTTTGATAAGTGTTTCTTGATTTTAAACTCAGAGGTATAAAGCCAATAATTTCACAACACTGTTGATACATGTTAGTAAGCAGCTGATCTTGTATTCATTTACTATATCAATAATTCTAGAAATAAGAGTTGCCATTACAAGAGGATATAGAGTGGACATTAGAAATTTTCCCTGCTCAATTTTTTTAATGCCTCAAAGAGAAATCAAAGCATCTCCTTCCAGTTAACAATAAATTCCTTTCTACAGCCATATTAAAATGTAAAAATAATAAAATTATATTAATAAAAAATAATACTTTTGCTTACAGTTATCAATACAAACTAAAATGCTTTTATGAAGGATGGTCCATGACATATAGATAAAATATTACATGGTCACATACTCAGATTTATAATTTTAATCTGTACTACTTATATATTATTAATAATGTAATACTTGTTATATAAAGTTTATACTACAATATTAATTGCATTTTTAAAACTAATTTATAATTTATTTATAGCTTATCATTTCATTTATTAAATTTCTAAGTAATTTTTTATATAAATTAACTTCAAATATTTGAAATGTAGCTATATTAGTTTGTTTTTTTTAAAAAAAAACTATTAGGAAAAAGATTATCCAACAATAATTTAATTACATAATCATGGTAATATTAGCCAGAATTTTTTTTATTCGAAATCCTTAAGCCCCACAAATCATTGTTAAATTTTAATTTGGTTTTGTTTTTAGCCAAAGTTATATTTATGTATTTAAAATGCTAATATTTAGATGAATGTTTTTATTTAATTATATATAAATCTGCATGCAAGGACAGATTCCAGTATTGTCTCTTTTGTAATGACAAACTATTAAGAGTCCTTTATCATTTTTACTTGTCACAATACTTTTGAATATATGTACTACATTATTTTAATATGTTCTTATGAATATAGAATATTAGTAATTCTTTTACTAATTCTAAATTAAAGTTGGGATTGGCAATGTAGCAGCCATTAGAAAGTGATTTTATATTTGCTTCTTGTCATCATCAGTAATTTGATTCTTCTAAAATCTATGTGTTCAAAATGTATTCTGTATAAGAATTTTTGAAATTATTATAATCACATAAGAATTTATTTACTTTAATAATTTTACATGGTAATCAAACTGGGTACTTTGTTTTCCGGAAGGTTTGTGATGATGGTGTTTTAATTATATTTATATATTGGATTATTTTCCTCATCTAATATGAGTATTGAATTTTTTTTAGCAAAATTAACTTTATTTAAATATTCCAAATACATTCAACTGTTGAGTTGAATGTATTTGGAATATTTAAATAAAGTCAAAAATTTTTAAAGACATTCAATATTCATATTAGACGAAGGAAATAATCCGATATATAAATACAACTGGATACTTTGGTGTGTGTGTGTGTGTGTGTGAACTGTGTTATAGCATCTTTTAAAAAATAAAAATGTTGATTGAAAATAATGTTGCATCTCTTTATGTTAATCGTTTTATATGTATGAAAGCTTATCCATTAAACAAATATATCCAAAAATAATTAAATAGGCATATCATTTAAACATAGCATTAGAGCTTCTAAGCTTTTAAAATTTGAATTAATAGACTTCTGATGTGATTACTAATGACATAATTTTGCATTAAGTCATCAAGGATTGTCATTATTTATCTACTTATTATTTTCTAATGTTTATCAAATCTTTATTTGTTGGATGTAATTCCCTCTAAACTTATACTATAGTTTCTTAGGTGTAGTTTAAAGATCTTCTTTCTTAAAGCCCAAAGGTGCAGTTTAAAGATCTTCTTTCTTAAAGCCCAAAGTAACTTTAATCTTTGCTTTTCTACATAAGATCTTTTGTAAAAGATTTTTCTTCCTATCTTATGTTTTATGCTGCCTAAATATTGCACATTTGTGAGTCACTTCAAGTGCCACTGGCAGTATTCTTTGGTTTGATGGCAAAGGAATTTCCTGGAATCAGTCCAAAAATAAGATATCATGGTTCTTTTCTACTATTGTGAATTAGTTTAGGCTTAAAAAAAGTATGCTCCCATCCACTATAGATTCATTAAGGATTGATCTACCCCAATTGGAATTTTTGAAAATTGTTAAGTCAAGTAGCTGAAACTGAATATCTTATGTCTGTTTTAACAAGTGAAGAAATATGCAAAATAAACATGATGGCAAACTAATTATACTGTGTCAATAATTATCATAGATGACTGAGAATTGATCAGGAGAATATTTGATGGACTAATAGATGCAGTGGTTGAAGAAGGATTGGCAATGCCCTGCCGTTTAGCTATTTTACCTATGCTTGTGGGATTTCCTCATATTGTAGTACCATTAATGAAATGGCTGATATCACTTCATGATACTAGTGGACTAGATTTTTTCCATCCAGAAGATTTTATTTTATTTTGTATTGGTCCATGTTTATAATGAGAACAAAATAAGATATCTTTAATCTCTTTTTTTGAATTTAGGCTACATCTGACTAAGAATCCAATTTTTTGCTTCATTGTTGTTGTTTTTAAAATCTTCACTAATCCACAATTCAGAGATAGACATTTTTCTATCCATTTTCGCATTCATAAAGCATCATAGTCTGAACATTATTATTATTTAGACAAAAATCCGTTTTTAAGAAATTTTTTAAATTTTATATCTTTTATTAATAATGAATCCTCCAAGAAACTAAAAATGCTTATTTTTATATATCCTTCTAAATTTTTAAGGCAACTTTTATTTCTATCATTATGTCTTTATTTACGTTTATTTATACAAGCTAGTCCCTTTTTTTTAAGATGTATTCTTTAACTTCATTAATAATCATCCTTTCCTTTATTATTATACTTATTATTTTATACTTAAATAGTATAATCATTAAAAATGTATAACGTAATTATTAAAATTTAATATTCCAGATGTTTTTTTTTCATATAAACTGTTTATTATTTGCAAACTTTTTACGTTTTTATTTGATTTTATAAAGAATATTTATATTGCCATATAAAATCAATGAATGATGAAGAAAAAAAATGTAGCTAAGAAGGAAATCTTTAAAGTTAAATGCTCATTTTATCAATTATTTTTAAAAATTAATTATTTCACTGATCATCGCTTTCTCTTTTTCAATTATTGATAAGTTTATGATAAATATGAATTAATGCTTTTTTAAAAAAGAAAAGCTGCGAAGAATTTAATTTATAAGACTCGCTATAAAAATAGTAGATTCTGCTCAATTTCTTTTTTAATGGAAACTTTTAAAAAAATACGTTTGTGACCAAATAACTAAAATCGCTCCATGGATGCTGTAACAGATTAGACGATTTTTCTCAGCATGTCATAGAAAATAGATGTTAAACTAATTTTTTTAAAATAATTGAGAAGATAAAAAAAACAAAGCTACTATTATTTTAAAAACAAAAAAATCTGAAAGGAAAACAAAACAATTGCATTATTTTTAAACCACTAAACATCACATGATCACTATCTCTTATACTAGCACATAATTGTTATTAAACAAGGCAAAACTCTCCGTGCAGTAGTGCCACCCATTGAGTACTCTGGTTGGCACAGGGTGGCACTACGTATGGAGTTTTGCCTTGCATTATTTTTATTAAGAAAAGGAGTGTTGTTATTTGTTATTATGTATAACATTCTGTTATGAGAAAAAAATTGGTGGAATTTATAGATTATTATTTAAATAAATGAAGTAAAACAAGGAAAGTTACTTGAAAGAAAGAAATATTTAAAATACCTTATAAGCAGGTTAACTAATGATAGAAATGACAATAAAAAAAGTATTCATAATTCAATTTGATGAAGAGGTTTTTGATAGACATAGTTATAATGGATTAATTTGAAAAATATATGTATTAGAGATTTGGATGATTAAAAAAAAAGGTAGTCGTCGAAGAGCCACCATATCCCACTGGATGGTGCTATTTTTGCGCTAAAACACATAAAAATGCCATTTCCGTGGCCGACACATTCGAACCCGCATTTTCTATAATACAAGTTTTTTTTGTTGTGCTACAGATTGCAGACCTCTATGTCACGTCACAGTACAGCATGTATGTCGCATTGCAGCAAATACAGTTTCCGAATTCGCACAGTTTATAAAATGGTTACGGCTTGGTGAGAGGGTGTGTTTTTTTTTAATTGGATGGAAATGTTGTTTTCATTGGATTTGTTTTTTATTTTAAAGTATTGAAATGTTCAGATTTTGTAAAGTAATAATTAATAGACTTTTTACACTGTAGTGTATTGAAGTTTTAAGTGGTAAATGTTGACGAGATATATGTATAAAGTGAATGGCATTAGGTAATGCATCAAGTAACGTACTGTTCATAACATTCCACGAGACGAAGATTGTACCATGTTTATATTTTTGAAATAAAAAAGAGCATTAACACAAAAATATCCAGTAAGAAAAATACAATTGTACACTGTTTTTTTAAATGTCATAAAAAGCACATATTATAAACACGTTTAATAAGTAAAGAAGACATTTTATATATATATGTTGTTGTTTAAAAAAGTTTTAGTTTCTTTCTTTTTTCTGACTACTGTTATACTTTGTTGAATATAGTTTACATTTATTGTTATCATTTATTTTATAGATATTAGTAAAAAAAAATATTTACAAAAATACGATTTTGATATTTTTTATTTTAACATTACAAACAACAGAACACTAACCCTAAACCTAACCCTAAAACTAACCCTAAACCTAACCGTAACAACTTTTACTTTTAGTTGTCATTCTATTTGAAATAAAAAATAGCGGTAATATATGTTTGTCTGTAAAAAAAAAAAAGTAAAACAAAGACTAAAAAAGTAAAAAATAGCGATAACACAATAATATCTGTTTCTCTGTAGAAATAAAATGTAAAAGGAAGACTAAGAATTTTTACTTTTTATTCCAATTATGAGTTTTTAAACAAACAAAAAAAAAAGCTGTAACCCCAGTAAAAAAATCTCCGATAGAAAATTGACTTTTCTAATAAAAAGCAAACTAAAAAAGATGAATCAAATTGTAATTTGTTTATTTTATTTTACATTTATTATTATCATTTAATTTGTATACGTTAATAAAAAATAATATTTAAAATTAAATAATATTTAAAAAAGACGATTTTCTTCTGTTTTTATTTTCACATTACAAAAAACACATTGAAATAATTATAATTAACAGCCCGGGAATGATCATATTTTATAATTTAAGTGTGAAAACTGCGCCATCGAGTGGGATATAATGGCTATTCGACGACAACCAAAAAAAAGAAAGAGATTGAACATTTTTAAAAAAGGGGGGTTGTAAAATGTATAGTAAAATAATAAAATAAATGCAAATTTGCTTAAAATAAATATTCATTGAGCTAATTAAAATTGAATATTAAATGAAAAATATGTTGGGAGGACAATGGAAAATAAGATAATCAGAAGAAAAAAAAATATGAAATTGGTAAATGATTTTTAAGTGAGGCATAGCTGTGAATATTTAAAGATTATGATCATCTGTATCTTACCAGATAAGTTTAGTAAGATAATATAAAATGATGTGTGGAAGGTGTATTTAGCAAATAATAATATATTATTACTGTGCCATACAGAATATTAGAGAAAGAATAGAGGTACACTTCTATACCTACAAAGCATTGTTATGTTATGTATTATTTTAATAAGGAGATACAAATAATGTTGATTATAGGGTAAATCATAATAAGGGTATTTGTACACTTGCATATATAAATAAATTCATACATAATGCAAGTCTTATTTTAAAAAAATATATAAACTTATACAGATATGATGTTAGTTATACATATGATTATTGCCATGTGTAGTTTCTTAATGATTAATGTAAAAATTAAGAAGTTCAATTTGTCGACTACATAGAACTATTTATTATTCTGTGTGATTATACATTGCACCACTTTTGTAGTCTAATATCAATTGTTTAATGTTTTTAGAAAAATTCAAACTTTATTTAAACTATTCAAGTACATTCAATTATTAGTAATATCATCCAGATTAATGCTGTTGCTATTAATTGAATGTATTTCAAAAGTTCAAATAAAGTTTGATTTCTTTAAAAATCATTTAACAATTAACATTAGATGAGGGAAATAGTCCAACAAACATATCATCATCATTTTTAACTACAATTAGTCCATTGCAGGATTAAAGTCTTTTCAAGTTCAACCCATCTTTTCTGATCTCTAGCCTCTCTTTCCCACCTTGCCCCATCACACTTCCCTATTTCATCCATCCATCTCACATGTGGTCTCTTTCTAGCTCTTTTATAATCTCTAAAAATCCAGTTTAAGATTTTTAACTATTCATCTATTACCATCTCTTCTATCAATATATCCAGCCCAACTCCACTTCAGTTGCTAAATTATTTCAGTGATGTCAATAACACCTGTTTGTTCTCTCTCCCATGCATTTTGTTTTTGATCTCTTCTTGTTACTCCACCATGCACCTCTCCATATTTTGTTAAGTAGTCTGACATCTCAGTGAAAATTTTAGTAAAAAAAAATTTTTTTGGCTACTATTATAATGTTATATGATTTTCTATTTTATTTTATATATTTTTTATTATTATATATTTTTGTTTTCAATTCTTTAATGTAAAAAGTAAATAAATCTCAATGTATTTTTTAGGCTCCATCTATCTCTTTTATCATATGGCCTGTGCTGTGTTTGCATTTTTCATTATAGTTGACTGACAGTATTGAATTGTACTGAATATTTGATTGATCGCATATATTGATTAAGTTATATCTAAATTGCACTGTAAAAAACTTGGCAAAATATAATCCAAATATGTCAATATATTTCTGTAAATATATACAAAAATGTGTATCCATATATGTCAAATTATGCATTCATGCACATAATTAATATACTAACAGTTTAAGAACAAGTTAGCAAATTGTATTGCTTCTTGCATGACTTAGCCATAATACAAAGATAGAGTAGTGTCCATTATATTGTTTTTTTTTCCAAAGAAAAGACAAATATCCAAATCTTTTAAAATACTTTTACCATCACTTCATCATCATCATCAGCCATTATCAATTCATTGCAGGATGAAGGTTTCCAAATTCAATCCATCTTCTCTGAAACTTTGGCTTCTCTTCTCAACATCACCCCTGCACACTTTCTTATT
Organism: Epiperipatus broadwayi; assembly: GCA_028023455.1. NCBI lineage: Eukaryota > Metazoa > Onychophora > Udeonychophora > Euonychophora > Peripatidae > Epiperipatus > Epiperipatus broadwayi. The sequence continues at coordinate 67,580 of JAQFVV010007317.1, read as the reverse complement.
TCATCCATTTACCCATCTCACAGTTGGTCTCTTTCTGGGTCTTTTACAATCTCTTGGAATCCAGTTTAAGATTTCAATTGTCCATCTATTATAATCTCTTCTAGCAATATCTCCAGCCCAACTCCACTTCAGTCTTTTAATTTTTTTCAATGAGGTCAGTATTTGTTTTCTTACCCATATAAAGCATTTTCAATCTCTTCTTGTTACTCCCAACATGCATCTCTCTATACTTCTTTGAGGGGTCTGAAGTCTCTGTATTGTTCTTCTATTAAATGTCCAAGTCTTAGATTCAAAAGTAAGAACTGGTAAAACACATTTATTAAAAATTGTCCTTTTGTAACACATAGGTATATTTCCTTTTAGTATCAAGTTATTTCTACCAAAAGCACTCCAATAAAGTTTAATTTTATGATTAATTTCATCCATTATGTTTCCATCTGTATTAATAATCTGACAAGGATTATTTGTAGCTGTTAATTTTTTATAATTCATCATATTCAATCTTTATTTTCATATTTTGAGAAATCCATTAAACAGTACTTTAGTCTTTTTAACATTTATCTTTAGTCCTACTTCCATCTGATAACTCCTGCAACATTTCCTGCAGCTTTAAAGCATTATTTGCAAAAACAACCACATCATCTACAAAATCAGCACTGCTGTAAAAAGTTTTGGAGATATGGAGTCACCCGGTCTTACACCCATCTCAATTCTGACTTTCCTAGTATCATTAGGTAATCTAATTGTTGCTGTTGCATTTTTATAAAAAAAAAAATTAAAATATGACAATATCCTGGATCTATACCTTGATGATCCAATGCCTTTTCATAATTTACAAATCCAAAGCATAATGGCAATTCATATTCATTTGTCCTTTCTATAACTTCTCTCAATACCTGGATAGTCTTGTTCTCTTGGTTGGTGGAAATCCAATGTTTTCTGTAGACGAGCTGTAATTATCTTGGTAAAAACTTTGTATAAAACTGATAAAAGGGTAATAGGTCTGTAATTTGTAATATATTAATACTGCATTCTTCCAATCATCTGTTACATCTTTATCATTTAGACATTTGGTATATAACTTTGCTAAAAAAATTCTGTTTCTTCATCAGCTTCTTTTAGTATATCAGTTATAATTCCATCATTACCTGGAGCCTTTCCTTTGTCATAAATTTAATTGCATGTCTCACTTCTTTTTTTAAAATTCTGGGCAATTCGGAAGATATAATAGATATAGGAGGTACTTGTTCTTTATTACTATATAATTCTTGATAAAAGTCTTCTACTCATTTCATGTTGTCATCTCTCTTTTTAGTAATAATTCCATCTTTTTTTCTTATTGCAGATATAAATTTTCTACCAATACCAAAATGTTGTTTTGTACTCGTGAGACTTTTATTCTCTTCTACAGCTTTTCTTGCTAGTTCACAGTTATACTTTCTTATATCATTTTCAATTCTCTTCAGCACCATTTTACAAAATTCGAGATATGCAATCATTTTTAATACAACATTTTTGTATATTTTCATATTCCTTCTTTTCTTCATAAATTCTCTAGTCTCAGTAGAAATTTTATTGGTCAATCGCTGCTTTTTTACTACCAGCTATCTTTGTAGCAGTTTTTAAAAGTGTATCAGTTATTTTCATATTAATTTCATTCAAATCTGAATCATGTTTAAAATCTACTAACACTTGAAACCGATTTGTAAGTTCTAATTTAAATTCATTAGAATGTTTCTGAAGATATTTTATATTTTTCTTAATAATTTTTGTCTCTCTAGTTTGCATTAACGTCAATTAAGGATAGCTATATCTATTTCCCGACGAGTGTCGGATTATTTGTTATTTATAGATTACGATGTCTACATACTTTTTAGTTCTACTCTAGATTTACACTTAGTTTATAAGCATTGAAAACTATTATAGTACTCGGTTCTTTTGTACATGCTTATGTGTGTTTTTTATTGTTCAATCAAAATTTTGTATATAATAAAACTTTAATTGATCAATAAAAAACATTGATTTTTTTTATTTTAAATTTTATCAGTTGAAATTTTATTTCTTTTTCTTTTCATTCTGACTTACAATTAGATCAACCATTGATTCAGTCTGCTTCTTTTGATTAAAAAGTGGTAATAATTCAAATTTAAAAAGTCTATTTAAAGCTGTGATTTTTTTTTCTTTAATATTAAAAGTTTTCGTTCTAAATTAAACATTTCGGTTTTCATTAGTGACGAACTAAACTACGTTTAATATATTCTGGTAACAACTGTATAATTACAATATTTTTAATATATATATAAAATTTAGATCAAAGACGGTGAATCTGTTTTTCAGTGAATGCTGAAAAAATATGTTTAATTAAAAAAAAAAGAAATTGATATTATCACTTTTTAAAGAAATCAACAATATATAAATATAAAAAAATATTGTAAACATACAATTCATAGAAATGACTATATATGTGAAGATATATCAAAGCTGGACATATTTCTAGAAGAGATGATGATAGATGGACAACTGAAATCTTAAACTGGATTTCAAGAGTTTGTAAAAGACTCGGAAAGAGACCACATGTGAGATGGATGGATGAAATAAGAAAGTGTGAAGGAATGATGTGGAAAAGCGAGGCTAGAGATCAGAGAAGATGGATTAAGCTTGGAGAGACGTTCATCCTGCAGTGGGTTGATAATGGTTGACGATGATGATGATATCAAAGCAGGTATCGAGTTCTTAAATGTTCATAATTTTGAAATTTTTTTTAATCTGAGTATCAGGAATATATTCCAAATCAAAAAGAATTTTTGATTGCTCCTATGATTTTTTGCATCAAGTTTGAATGAAAGAATACCTTGATTTTTTTTTTTTTGTTAATGTTTTTTTTTGAAGTCAATTGTTGGAGCTAAATTTTATGTAGGTAAATAAAAATGAAGATATAGTAGAATCAAGAAAAAAATCCATAATCAAATATTACCAATAGTACGACATGATTCCAAAGATTTGCTCTTAGAAAAAATCTCTTATAATATCATTTTACATAGTATAGTAATGATAGCACAAGCTTCCAAAAGTCCAAAAAAAATATTAATGCATTATCTGAATCTTCATAAATACCATTGAATTAGATGAAAATGATTTAAAGGAACAGAATGTTCCATATATTGTAAGCAAAAAGCCAAATGATTTTACACACCAAAGCTATGAAAAAAGTGCTGGCCACCAAACATAATGCTGAAATTAGATATGGTAATGTCCAAATGCTATTATTAGAAAAATTTACATGATCACCATTTCTTATGCTTGCATATAACTGTTATTAAAACAGGCAAAACTCACTATATGTATTGTCACACACAGCAAGCCAGAGTAATCAATGGCCACAAGAACGTTTGTGCATAAAACCCCCATCTAGTGCCTACTCATCCAATATCCCCAGGCTAGTTTTTTGGCTCATGGCCTTTGTCAGTGAGGAGCCTTGGATCTGAGAGCACTGCACCTAGATCTCAGATCCAAGACTCCTCACTGATGAAGGCCACGAGCCAAAAACTAGCCTGGGGATATTGAATGAGTAGGCACTAGATGGGGATTTTATGTACAAGGCTTCTGGCATCCATTGCTTACTCTGGCTTGCACTGAGTGGCAATATGTATGGAGAATTTTTCCTGTTTTAATATTAGAAAAATTGTTTATTGATAAATAAAATCTGTTTCTTTTTGGAACAAGATTGATATAATCATTTTTAAGTATCTTAAATGGCATAACTTTAGCTAAGTAATTGTTATAGTCAATTGAAATATAGAAAAGTAAGTCATATTTTAGGATTCTTTCATTTTTTTGGTCCCAATCTTTTATTGCCTATTTGAAAGAAGACTTTCCTTTATACAAGGAGATTTTCAGCTTATTTTCTATTTGTAAATTTAACCTTCAGAAATGTTTTCTGATTATTTTGTGTTCTATTTATGACATAACTTGTAAGCTCTGTTTTCAAGCAATTTATTAAAAAGTATATTTAAAAAATGCAGATGTTATCCATTTGTATGACATATATGTGGCCACTGTGAGTATTGCCATGAGGAATGAGATCATGATGCCTTGAAATAAATATTTTTTCATTAGATATTCTACTCTGCTACTCGATGTTCATAATTTTTTGATAATATTATAGGCAAAATTCTTTTAACTATTTTTTTACACTCTAAATATATTATCTATATCCCAAAATCCATGAAGAAGGTAGTAAAAAGACACTTATGACAGATTGTGATCTTGTTTGTGATTTTAGCCATGTTTTTTTTATATAGATTATCATGTGTAATGACTAATTTTATTGAGGTATATATTCATTTTTTTCATCCAGACAAAATGTGTTTATATTTGAAACAGGGATAGTTGTCAGTTTATTAAGATTATGTCTATTTAAAGATCTAATGATTTTTTTTTGCATTTAAAAATACTTTTAGTATTGTTAAATCTTGAAGTCTGTATTTTTTTTTGTAACTGTATTAAAATAAAGATTAATGGAGATAATGGTAAATTACGTGTTAACCCAGAAAGAGGAAAGAATTATATGATATTACTGTTACATATTTTCAATGCTGTAGAAGTTATTTAGATTGAATGGTTTGATGATTGTTGAGTCCTTGTTTATAAATGTTCAAATAATGAGAAAAGACCTCTTATAACTGAATGAATATTAGCACTTGATTTCTTGTTTTACTTTTTTTGTTAAAAAACGATTTTAATTTGCTTGTGTTAGAATTGAAATTAAAAATGCATCTTAGAAACCATGAGGTGAAAATTATGAATGTTGTAGCTCTAATATTTGGAAAGAACCCTCTCTAAACAATTAGTAAATTCTTTTAGAGATGTGTATGTTAGCAAACTATGTTTTGTTTATTTTTGATTTAGGATAATGAAATAAGAATTGATTCATAGACTTTTCATCTCTACTTTATAAGAAATATCATAGCCAAAATGAAGAGATTGATGGAAAGAGGCATTGAGATTAATTTTCATTAAAAAGTCAAAATATTTAAGTGTTTGAACTTTTTAATCATTTATTGATTATTGAGCCAAAGTACTGAGTAAGAAGCATTTTCAGAAATCACAGAGTATATTGTTTTCATGAAGATTTGCAATGGGTGGTATTTTAGTTGCATTTATATATGGAACTGTTTCCATCCCCTAATATTAAATATTGAATATCTTCAGAAAAAAATAACTTTATTTAAATTTTCCAATTACATTCAATTGTTAATAATAGCCCAGAGGAGAATAATATCTCTTGAAACATTGCACATATTACTAACAATTACTAACAATTGAATGTAATTTAAATTTAAATAAATTTAAGTTTTTATAAAGATATCAGATGATGGAAATAGCCCAATATATAAATAATTCTATTGGGTATACTGTTTTAAAAGTATCCCCAATATTTGATTTTTTTTGCAAACAAGGAGGGGAGGTATCAGTAAATTTGTGTGTATTATTAATTATATTGTACATAATTATATTGCACTATAGTGGTAGAATATATGTATATTTTATTTCTGTTATTTCATATATAATGAAGTAGAATTTTGAAAGGTTATTTGGGTCTTAATAGAGGTTGTAAAACTCTACAGTCATATCCTCAACAAACAAGTTATAGCATTTTTATTTGATTCTGAAGGGTTAGCACTTTTATTATATTTTAAATGTCAGAATATATTTCATCTTAAATAACATATTATTGCATTGAAATTATTTTATTAAAATTATTGTTATATATTTTCTTTCAGTTCTGTTTATAGTTTTTTCTCATAAGATCCATTTTCCACTTTTTTCAGTTAGAATAAACAATTAGCAATAATCTATCTGCTAACAAATAGATTAAAATAATAATTGACAATACTTTAGTTTTAAAATAGTGATGACATAATCATTATAAAACAGAGATGTAAAGATAATATTTTCAATGTACTTAATCTTATATGTAAAATCCCTATCTCTGTTGTCTGATTGGTGAATATATGTTTGTCTGTAAAACTATCATATGTCAAATTCACAATTGAAAACAACAACAACTTAATTCCACTATTAATAGAAAATGCTCAGAAAAAAATTAGCACATGTGACTTTTAATCACAATACACAACTGAATGGGTATAGTATTTAAATCACACAGATGATATGATTACAGGACATAAATTCATGTTTGAAATGTGATGTTTGGTGTGGGGGGGATAGGTGCTATAGCACCATATTGATATTTAGTTTTGGTTAAGGTATAATTGAAATCATGTAGTTTGATATCACATAGTTCACACTAATTCCTCTAATAATAGTTGGGTCAGCTAATTTAGAAATAATTTGATTGTGAGCATTTTATTCAAAACAAGTAATTCTGCAAAATAATGATAGTCTTTCAGGTCAGCTACAATTCTCACATTTATTTCTATAATTTTCAAATTTTTTGTTTAATTTATATTAAATCTTAAAAAAAATATTGTTAAAGCAACCACTTAAAAAAAGATGGCTTTTATATAGGCTGGGTACATCTGGTGTATATATATACATAATGCTTAAATACTTTGTGTAATAAATAATTTTGAGTTTTTAATATAGCACCAGACCCATATGACTTTTTAAATGTAAGAAATATGGTGAAATATATATTGTTTTTGATTATTACTATTTTTGAATAAGATATTAGATGTATTAAAGAGTAATGAAATAAATTATAGTGAAGAATACATTGGTAATAAATATAATAACTGAATAGTTTATTTCTTGGGAGTCATGCAATGTTTGAGCATTGAAATTGATAGAAATGAGCTTTGATCCAGATATCTTTTGCTCTTGACTTCATCACTCTACCACAGCATTAAAAAAAGAAGGTCGGACACTGGTTATCAAAGGATAATCATTAATAATATCAGCAATGAATTAACAAATTGTGAAATAGAGAAATAACACTGAATGAAATTATAACATATATATGCATTAGTAATCATATATGACATGAAATATCTATTTTAAATTTAAATTATCAGATATAACTTTTAAAACAACAGGTGAATTTAGATGATATGTACTAAATGTAAAATATTTGTATTAAAAATATTAGGGTTCAACATAATGAGAAGAAATGTTATTGTATAGATAATAATATTGCAATTCCCAATAATCCTTCTTACACTTTTCAGCAAAAAATTGTATTATTTATTAATTACAGTTTCAACCATACCTTGCAGTCTTCATCAGATTTACAAAAATTTAAATATAATGATTATTTATAGATGATAATATTTTTGAATTTTAATATGTAACTTTTGCTAAGTGTTAAATATTTTCTTATATAATTATAGATTAATATTTTATTACTTGCAATCTTAAAATAGTATTAATGTGAGATTTATATGCAGTAATGCTGTATTGCTATCATTGCCATATTGGAATTGAGCATGAAATATCTTCTACTTGTTTTGATCAACAGTAAAATACAATAAATGCAACTTAACATATTAAACTTATACATTTTACATTGACTTTTACCTTAATTTTTAGTCAATCAATATGTAAATTTGTATTACTATCATTGCCATGTGGGAATTGAGCACGAAAGATCTACTTGTTTTGATCAACAGTAAAATACAGTAAATGCTAAGTAACATATTAAACTTATACATTTTATATTGACTTTTACCTTATTTTTTAGACAATTAATATGTAAATTTGTATTACCCTATTATTGCCATGTGGGAATTGAGAATGAAATATCTTCTACTTGTTTTGATCAACAGTAAAATACAGTAAATGCAAAGTAACATATTAAACTCGTACATTTTACAATGACTTTTATCTTATTTTTTTAGGAGATTAATATAAAAATTTTCAATATATATTATTTTAGTTATTCATATATCATTAAAATTACTTGAGAATGAAATTTGTTGTTTGCATTCTTCTTTTTTGATTGACAGATTTACAATTTTATATTGACATTTCAAAATAGAATAACCCTCTAATTTTTGAAGTTTTATGACTATACCAATTTTTTATTTCATATTTCAAGCCACATTCAACCAACTAGTAAACTGCATTATTCGATCAAAAAGGCCAGAAAACTGCAGTTATTTACATTTTTGTGAATTTTGATCTTCATAGATTTTAAATATTTAAGTTGGTTTTCACTAAGATGAGGGAGCATAGAGATAATATTCTGATAATAGGAAACTTTAATTCTTACCTTTACCAGAATCCTTTTTCTCTCTCTATTATTATTTTTATATATTTCAATCTGTTCGCTTATATTACATAATGGGGAAAAATACTATCAAAAACAACTTATTAAGTTTAAAAATAAAACTAGATAGAATAATTTAACAAAAATAACTTTTTTAAAAAATATCAAAAGAAATCTGGTTTTGCCTTTTTCCATTATTTTATGATTTTCTTATTTATGTTATCAATTTTTTGTCTTCTTTTTTATACGCATGCGCACTACTTGACGTATTCACATATATGCTAGTGGTTGTAGTTAATAAATTGCTACAATCAAAATACTTACCCATATTATTAAATCGCATTTTAGATTTCCTTTTTTCCTCTTTGAGAAAAAGTTTGTATAGATCAGCTGATATAAATATTAATCAAAAGTAAAGTGCACGGTGATAATTTATATTCTGATTGACAAATTACAATTTCAAATATTTTATTATACTGTATATTAAAATTTCGAATAGATAAAATATTTTGTTGAAAATTTATTCCTATTATTATTAAATAAGACTGCCATTGCCAAAAAATTTAAATAAAAAAGATGGAATGAATTACAATAAACTTTCGACACATTTTTATTTACGTTTTCGCAATTATAAACTTTCTTTTTTAAAAACTTTATTAAATAAAATCCCTAATTATTATGTGTAATATTGAAATTAAAAAAGAAAAAAAAATTTTTTTTCACGTTACAGATTAGTTATTGATTAAGTTTATCCTAAGCGTTAATGGGAAGGGGGAAAGATATATATATATTTTAAAAATTAAAGTATAAGATAGCAAACTTTCCATATAGTAGTGCCACCAAATGCAAGCCTTAGTAATCAATGAATGCAAGGTTTATGTATAAAATCCCTAGGGTTTACTCATCCAATATTCCCAGACTAGTTTCTAGCGTGTGGCTTTCATCAGTGAGGAGCCTTGGATTTGAAAGCACTACACCTAGATTTTAGGATCTAATGCGACTCTTCAGTGGCCATCTTTTACAAGTTTAGATAACTATAACGCTAGGAGCCTAAGATTAAAACACAATAATGTTTTCAATTCAAGATCATTTCCTTTATAGTCATATAAATCTGAATTTAGTTCAGCATATATACATTTTGGTGTCTGGTTTCTTTTAAAATCCACAGTCAACATTAGAAATGCAAAGCTATAAGTTAAAAACTAGTCTGGGGACATTGATTAGTAGGCAGTAAATAGGAATTTTACGCACAAACCTTCTTGCATCTATTGATTACTAAGGTTCTCACTTGGTGGCACTACCATATGGAAAATTTGCTACTGTTTACAGGTCATGTAAGCATATGAAATAGTGATTACATGATGGTAAAATATAAGAAATGACAATCTGAATGGAAATCAATTGAAGAGTAATTTAAATTAATAATTTTAGAACAATAAATATTTAAAGTTAAGTATATATATATTGCAAAAAATTATTATTAGATATTGTTTTTAAATTAAAAAAAATTGTGTCTATTGTTAGAAAACTATACAGAATGATATGCAATAATGAAATTTTAAAATTAATTATTTAAGACTAATATGTAAATACAGGAAATGTGTTTTTTTTTTTGTAAAAAACAACAAAATACTTAATTGGAGTTTGGCATATACAAATATTTTTAAAATTATATTGTTAATTAAAATTCACTCTGTCTCTTCTAATATTAGTAGTGAGAACAAAAGTACATTATAATGATGACTAGATCCTGAAATAATATTTATTTCTCAGAATTAAAGGTATCCATGGTAATCTTACATAAATTGCTATAGATCAGTGGTCTTCAAAGTACAATCCATACCCAGAACATGATCTGTATAATTTTTTTTAATCACATCTATAGCAAATTGAGTTGAATGTAAAACTATAAAAATATTTATGTTTATGTAGTGATATCATAAATAATTATTTATTTGCTCATGTACCAGGATTTATATTTAATTCTTTAATATTTTGTATGTGGATGTATATATAATGAGAATTTATAGTTTTACTAATTTAGTCCATGCCTGTTGGAAAATCAAATAATTTGGTCTGCACACAGAATATTGTGATATGTTATGGATTACTATATTAAATAAGGTGATGTTTATATAAATTAAAACTGTCATATGTTTTGATGTATTTTTTAATATAGAAAACTTAAAAAGAGTTATATTTTTAATTATTCTAATTAATAGATTAAAATTTTTAAATAATTTTAATGTATATGTTAGATTTTAAGTAAATAAATAAAGTCCATTTATTTGTAATAGATGTGTGTGTGTGTGTGTGTGTGTGTGTTTGATAAATATAATTCATGCTTACAAGTCATAAAGAAGAATTTCCCACTAAAAACATTGTATTGATGTTTTATTAGAAACTGAAAATTGTTATAAAATTATTAATTTTTTCAGTGTATTTCAGTTATTTAAGTAACTTATTAATGAGATATATGTGTATGTGTACATAGGACTTTAAATATTTTTATTATAATGTAGATTTTTGCTCTTGGTAGTTTGATATAAAATATTTGGATAATAAATTCCTGACTGAAATCAAGGTAAAATGTTAATATTTTCTATGCCTATCAAATTGGTTTTTTAAATCATTTGACATCAAAAGCAAGTGATTATAGGATAAGTACCAATTATATATTTTCACATAGTTATATTTTTTATATATACATATATACACAAAAAAATCTGGGATTAAACCTATAATTTTCAAGATCTCAACATATAAGTAAATAAACAATAACTAAAGCTAACTCATGGTATGACTGCTATCTAAAAGATACAGAGTTAATTGTAGATTCATTTTATTATATTTATTGTATCTGATATTACATATTTATACATATTACATATTTATGCAAATATATATATATAGATATAATATTGTATTAATAATTTCAATCTCTGTGATCAAGTTGCAATCTTTAGTGTCTATATAAATATATTGTTAAAAGGAAGTTGCCATGACAACAGTTTGAAATTGTTGATTGTTATCTATATTGGAATTATCTAAGTGTTAACTGGTTTCTAGTGGTTATTTATAAATCAATTTAGCCTTGAACATTATTACACTTATTATTTTAGTAATAATTTGGGTGCAATTTTAAAATTATAATTGCAATTTGTAATGTTATAATTGACTATTTATTAATCTGCATTCAAAAGAGGTTATATTTATCTGTTTAAGGAGGTTTATTTAAACTTCTTTGTATCAATAATTTCAATCTGTGTGATCAAATTGCAATCTTTAGTGTCTATATAAATATATGGGACCATAAATAAAGATGGGATTCCACTTTTATTGTTAAAAGGTTGCCTTGACAACAGTTTGAAATTGTTGATTGTTATCTATATTGGGATTATTTAAGAGTTGACTTGTTTCTAATGGTTATATATATACAAATAGCTTTCTGAGTTTAAGTTTATATAAGATCTTGGGTTTAAAATAAAAGATGGTAACATCAAATATTTAAGATTATTTTTATTTACATGGATATTACCTTCTCATTTCTATTCTTTATTATAATACCAATTCATGGAAATATTTAATTTAATATATATAATTTCCAGTTTGGACTAATAAATTAAATACTGTTAATAAATATTTTACCATCCTTTTACTTACTAAATTGCTCAATTGATATAACATAAATATTGTTTGACACAATTATGTATTTGCATGTTAATTAAAAATATAGTGTCAGTATGTCAGATACTATATTTTGCCTAACAATGCAAATATTAAATCTTGTTAAACAATATATATGTTCCTAAAAATGCACACACAAGAATTTTTGGTATATTATAACAAACCCATTTACCTCTCACTATGTATTACAGGTGTACATTACTGAATATATATCTACAATGTATCAATATATGCACCTATGTATTTTATTTAATTAAGTGGTTTTGACCTAAATATTGTCATTCAAAACTCATGGATTCGTTCTCACAACTGTAATATATCCCCAACGTGTATTTATGGTCATCCGAAAGACACCAAGCGCCAATCCTATACGAATATAGGAATTATGCAAAGTGGATATATTACCAACAAGAACACTATTTACGTAATGTGAGAGAGGTTTGACCATCAGCTAGCTCAGTCTCATTGTCGGGTGGCGTCACCACCGAGAGTAGCCACGAATGGGGTTAAGAGTTCTTCTTTTTTTTTATATATATTGAAAAATAATAACAATAAATAACTAAATGGATTTATAAATAAATAACTAATTCAACACTCTACTTTCTTTATATATATATTTTTTAATATTAATATTATAGAACAATGCATTTATTACTCTGTCATTTCAAATTGCGCACATACGTCATCTTTCTTTAATAGATCTCTCATACACAACTCAAGTAGTGAAGGTCGATACTACAAAAAAGTTTATATTATGTGACTTCTGACACTGATTACTTTATTATGTCCATAATGGAACGAAGCTTTAAGGAAACCTTATTAAATTAGTTCATGCATCACCCCCACTTATTATAGTAAGTAAAACAAAAGAATTTCCTTTTCATAAAGAAAAATAAAATCATTAATTAAAGTTCTTTACCTGACTCTCCCCGGGAAGTAGTAGAAGCCAATTTATTTATTTATTAAAGAGTTCTGTACCACAGATAAATTAGGCAATTCAAGGCAAAGATTGGAGATCTTCATGTCCATTGGCCAACGAGGTTCATCATGATTCCATGCTGGAATTATATGTTGTTTCGAGGCATCCTGGTTTTATTGAGGCAGCTGCAGCAGATTGGGATTAAGGGTTTGAATCCGATGCGGCTTCTCTTACCTCGACATTTCTTTTGAAGTCACCATTATATTAGATAAATATTAAAACCCTTTTTAGGTGTTCACAGTTGTAGCTCTGTCGGAAAAAGACCCAAGGCAATCTGGGTGGCTTGCTTTTATAGCCCCCTCCATTTGTTCTAGAAACTTTTTTTTATCTCACTTCCAATTTTCAATGTGGACTAACCAGATCTGTTAGACATGTGAAAACTTGTGTCGTAGCTTCTATTGTATATAACAGAAAAATGGAATCTCATTCTGCCGGAAACTTCTAGTTTTTTAAACGTGAAACAAAAGAAATCTCTTTTCTCTCTTTTCACTACTTAATCCATTCATACACACATTTGTCACACGCACATATATGATTTCAAAATGACAGAGTCCCTCCCCCCATGTTTATGTATTTGTAACCACCACCACATAATAAACAAGATTAAATATTATATCTATGTCTACATATGTTTACCGATTAAATAATATTATTGGTGACTGGATTCGAACCCATTCTGTCACAATATATTAATATTATTTGTTTATTTTACATGATGTTTTTTTAGTGTAAATAGTCATATGAATGAAAAAGTTATTTTTAATAAAATAATATTTTTAATAAATATTTCTTAACCAGCATAATTAACTATACCAATGAAATTAAATTTAAACAATAATGGCAACAACAAAATTAAACTGAGTTTTGTTTAAATCTATGTATAGTAATAAAAATAGACTAAATAAATTCTTGCTTATTAGATTATTTCTATTTACTCTCTTCAACTCTCTAATTTTTGATCCAGATTTACAAGGACATTTCAAATGTGGTCCTTCTGCAGAAAGAAGTTTGCTGGGTTATTTGATTTGCTTACCTTTTTATGGAGAAGCTTTATATATTCATTATACTGATTGAACTTTTTAGGCTTTGTACATGCTAGAAGTTTCCTTCATAAATGTTCAATGAACTTTGATTAAGAATTAGAGTATCCTGTAGACCTCTCTCCATCAATTCTTCCATATGTGACAATCTTCTATTGCACTTTAGAATTAATTTTGTTCCATTATGCTAATTTTATATTTGTAAGATTGGTATTATGTTTGATTTATATTTTATTATAAAATTATATTTAAAATTTGTTATTATTTTTTTAATTTTTAACAATTGAAGAGTTAACTTATACTGTACATTTTTTTATATTCATCATCTATAAATTTTATAATGTAAGCTTGTGGTTAAGACCTGTAGAGGTCCCTACTATCACATTTTTATGTGCACATTCTTGAGGTTACAGCCTTAGTAAATATTAATAACTTAATTGTGTAATTAATACACTATAGAACTATGTCGTATAATATTCCAAATGAAATCTACTAAACACTCTCTATTAACTCATTATAATTAGAGTATAAGATATTTTATAATAGCTAAATTCTGAATTGTGAATTATAACCTATAATGTTCATGGGGATAATTTTAGGATAACTCTTCATCAACTCCACTAAGTCGCAATAGCATTAACCATATATCAAAATAGGCTTGGATCATATTATATATTTTATCTTCATTAAATAATGAGCCAATAGAGGGCACTTAAATGCTCTCAATGATATAGAATCAGTTAAAGTTAGAAATGGGGTGGTGCTAAAGCAAGGAGGTCCTATGTCACCTATTATTGTTTTTGTTGTATTTGAGAGAAATGGAGAGAGCAATAGAAAGACTAGGAAGAGAATAAAGATACCATTAATAGGTGGCAAGAGGTATATACATTATCAGGTCTTTTATTTGTAGATTATGTTCTCTTGTACACAGAAAGTAGAGAAAATATAGTTATGCTGAAGACGTGCAAGGGTGGGTACAGAAAAGTAGATTAAATTTAGTGAAGAAAAATCAAAAGTAATGATGATTAATACTGGGGAAAGAAAAGAGAAAATTTTTTTATTGGGGGATATAAAATTAAGTGCAGTGAATAGGTATAACTATTTGGGAATCCTCTTAAGTAATCAGAGAAATTGCTTGGATGAATGGGAGAAAAAATTGATAAATGAAGCAAATAAAAAAAAAAGGAACTGATAAAGAAATTAACAGTGTTTCATATAATAAATGTGATGTAGCTAGAATTGTATGGAAGGGAGTGGCAGTAGCTGGGTTAACATATGGTAATGAAGGATTATGTGTTGTAAAGGGATGTTATATTACTTACAAAAAGTTCAAAAAGAAGTATGAAGACATGCATTAGATGCAGATGTGTGGATGGCAAAGAAGGCATTCAAGGAGAGATGGGATGGTCAAGTTTTTATATGAGAGATGCAAAAAGAAAAATTAAAATTTTTGATAGATTGCAATTTATGGAAAATAAGAGAATAGCCTAAATAATATTTAATTGGGTTATGAGTAAAAGACAGGCAACAAGATGGGTGGGAAAGGTAGTGTGGTATGCAGAAGATTTGGGTAAAGAATTGATATCAGTATACTTATACAAAAGGTGGGATGATTGTGTTAGGAGAATTATTGAGTGTTATAGTGGCAAGAAATGGGATTGAAGAATAGATGCATTAATACAAAATAGGGAGTTGGAGAACTAGTATGGAGAGTAAAAAAAGTTTAAATATATATAGAAATAAGCAGAATATTAGGTTGAGTTAGTTAACGATAATAGCAAGGAAAGTAGTTTAGTAATTAAGGCTCAAGCAGGATATTTAGCAACAAGGGAAACTGTAAGGAAAATAAAGGAGTAATTATATAGAAAAGTTGCATTATTGTGTATGTGAGAAGAGAATATGAGAGTTTAATATATATAAACAAAGGAATATACACATAAATGGAAAAATAGTCTGCAAGTTATGTAAGGAAGGCGTAGAAAATATTAGGCATCTGTTAAGTGAATGTAAATACCTGCAAGCAGAAAGGGTACAAATAAAGAAGTTGTGGAAGAATAAATATAAACAAAGTGATTATACAGAAAGTGGGTTCTTGGTTTTTATGCTGGGCTTGGGAAAATATAAGGGGGATTTAGATATAAAGGCCATGGAATTGATAAAGATTACAATGTGGAAATGGAAGAGCAGGATAGAGAAGAATTTGGAAAAAAGGAAGGGTGTGGAATGGGAAGGGAAGATAAAGTGTGCATAACTAGTTTCTTTGGGCATAGTGGCTGAGAGATTCCTGGATCTAAAAAAGAGAGAAGCCACATTGCATTGCATTGCTAATTGAATGTAAGCTAAAAGGTACAAATAATGAAGTTGTGGAAGAATAAATATAAATAAAGTGATTATACTGAAAGTGGGTTCTTGGCTTTTATGCTGGGTTTGGGAAAAGATAAGGGGAATCTAGATATAAAGGCCATAGAGTGGACAAAGATGATATTGTGGAAATGAAATGGAGCAGCATAGAGAAGAATATGAGAAAAACTTAGGGTGGGAAATGGAAAGGGAAGGTGGCTAACAGCTTTCTCTGGGCATAGTGGCCGAGAGATTCCTGACTTCAATAAAGGAGAAGCCATGACACATCACATTGCAATAAAATTGTATATAATATTTTTTTACCTTGATTTTTTTATTAATGACTAAACTAATATTTCTTCATTGAAGTACTTTAATGTATTATATATTTAATATATGCCATTTTTGTCTTTGTTATTGTTATGCAATTGTCATTTATTTGTTTATAATGAATTTCAGTGGTACATGCTTTCAAATTTACTTTTTAAAATGCAATATTAAAAAAACTAAACTACAAAAATAATAAATGAAAATTTAAAAATAATATCTAGGCAAATGATGGAATTAATAAATCAATTTGTTTTCATTCTATAATTTGATCTTTTTATTTCTTTTCACATTATTATTTGTTATTCTGCTAGTAAAACTAAATTCTCACACGGTGTTTTTATATTCACTCACGGTTATTTATGAATTTATATTCATTATTTACCAGCACATTTATTATCTGAGTTATACCTGTTTTATTGATAAATTCTCTTTCTGATAATATTGCAATGCTAATAACTCCTGCTGAATGATATTTCTGACAGAGTTTCTTTTAGAATTTTAATCATGTCTAAACCCTTGATTTCTTAAGGTGTTGAAATTGAAGGAATTGAAATTACCACAATTTTCCAATGAAAGAAATGACTTTACTTTATTAACAATAAATGAAGAAATTATTAATAAAATATTATAAATTCTAAGTTTTTGAAATCTTGTTTGGATCATGGTTTAAAAATATTTTTTTTTCATGTGTCATAGCATAGACCGGGAAGCGAACCGCTAATCCGGGACAACTGCTTGCAAGGCAGATGTGCTCACCTCTCGACCACCAACGCTTGACGAAAAAATTTGATGCAAATATTTGGTTGGCAATTTAAAGATTAAAATTAACATTTAATAATAATAATAACTAAAAAAATATTTAAAAATTATTAGTATTGTTTTTACCGAATGTGCAATCTTAGAAGAAATAAAAATACACTAATATGTCTATTAATAAATCTGCTTTATTGATTATAAATAAACCAGTAGAAGTATTTATTATTTAATTAATATGGTACAATAATAGTATATATCTCACAGCATTAATATAGACTTTAAGTCCTCTATGAATGAATTTTGAAATTTTTTTTACATCACAAAATGATTTAAAATTTTGTTTACATACTCAGACCATAACACCCCATTTAGCTCCCTAGTAATAGCAGAAAATGAATATTTAGCTATTATTAACTAGATCAATGGTCCTAAGTTAATTTGGGCTTGTCAGATTAGGATCAATGAGTGAGTATAATTATTACTGATGAACATAATATTTCTACAGATGCTGTACCATGGTTTGGTTTTATCCTTTTGATTTTAATAACTTATAAGAATATTAAAATATTTATTTAAATAAAAATGTCTTGCAATTAATTTAAGTAATTACCTTTTTCCCTATTACAATAATTAATTAAATTTTTTTTGAGTAATACGACAATAAAGAATTAAAAAAAAAAAAACATAACTTAGAATTATAAATAAAACAAATGTCAATATACTTCAAATATACCAATATTCTATTTTTAGGTAACTGACCAATGGATTCAAATGTCTGCCTAATGAGAGATGATGTTTGACCTTCTATGCTGGTAGTTAATTACACTATGGTAGAGTGGATATGAATAATGCACTTGTTGATTGTATATTTATTATTTTTATGTATATATTATTAGTATTAGGTTCTTTCAAATCAATATTGACTTCTGGTGATCATACAAATAACATTTTCCCAAAATAACCTATCATCTGTATGGTGTTTTAAATTAAATACCCTTGAATATTGTATTATAATGGAATTCATTCTTCCTACTGAAGTCTTTTTCTTTTTTAGCCATTAGAAAGTTTTAATTGATTATATCATCTCATAATATGACCATAAATAGAATGATTTTAATTTCATCATTTGTTGCTTCAAATAGGAATTTGGGTCCAACCTCATCAAGTATATACACTTGTTCAGTTTCTTTGCTGATCATAAAATTCCCAAAAAATCTTCTTCCTTTCATTAGTTTTAAAGCATCAATTCTGCCCTTTTGCCTTTAAAGATATGTCTTTATATCTAAAACTTATTTTCAAGTTTTTTTCTTACTTTAATTCTAACCAGTAAAAACCTGTGATACATCTCTTAATTGTTGAATTCTTCAATTATGATGAATGATTCAAGAAAATAAAATCTGTCAGTCATTTTGTGCTATCATTATCAAATTACTCCCCTTGTTATTATAATCTTTGTTTTTTTTTTTTATATTTAATCATAATTCCATCATTTCATTTGTTCTTTAACTATATTTATAAGAATAAAAAAAAAAAGTAATGCTGAAACCAAAGTTGATAATCTAGATTTGTTTATATTATGATGGCTTATTTATATGACTTAGTTAAGATTTTTTCCCCATTACTAATATAAATTAACAAGGCAGGAATAGCTCTCTACTTCAAATACCATTTACTGTAAGCTTGAATAATTACTGATTAAGAGTCACATTTAAATATTCATTCTAGACCAGTTTCTGATTTTCTGTTTTTACCAATGAAAGTCAGGATTCAAAATTAGAAAAATTCAGTTATGCTCCATTTTATATCATATGCTAAAAATCTGAAATTCAATCTAGTCTAAGATTTTAAGGATGGAGATTTAAATGTGTTTGGCAATCATTGATTACTCAAAATTACAATAGATGGCACTAAAGTAGAGAGAGAATTTTGCCTTACAGTGTATGAATCAGGGAGTTGAAGGTTTTGTAGTTATTATCAATGTAAATTATATATGTTAAATAAAAAATAATGTAAAATCAAATTTTAGAAATGAAAATCGTGTAATCATAATGAATGGCTGTTGGTCAACTTTGCTGAGAGTATATCCCTTTTAACTCTTAATGTAATAATGCTACCATGGTTTAGTTTTACTTTACAAAAGTTTTATTTCTACATATCTTTTTTTATTAACAATCAATTCAACTCAATTGAAATAAACAATTATTATTAAATAATTATTTTATTCTAATCTTGTTTTTGTTCAATATTAGGATTTTTTCAAGACAACTTTTTACATAATCACATGGTCATTATAATTATTATTACTTCACCTATTGTATATACTATATACTAATATACATTAACCATATAAATAAATATATACGTATATAATTTAATAATAATAATTTATGAAAACAATATTATGGACAAATTCAGTATAATATTGATCATATTTGTGTGTTTTTCTAAATTTGCTTTCATTTTTTTTTTTTTTTTTTAGCATTTATTTTTTAATTATATGAATTGAATCGCTAATTCTCTTAGGAATTGACAATATTGTCAAAGACTTTTTGTAATAATGTTTCTATAATATTTAAATAATCTATAGCTGTAATTTATACATGCACAGCAATAACTGTACCAAAGGAAATCTATGACATGGCTTTCCAATTCCTGAGTTTTATTCTTAAGTGAAGACAACTTGGTTGATACATGTTTTAATTTGATCATGTTTTGAACTATGTAAATGATTTTTTAAAAAAATATGCATTATGCTTTTCAGTCATCTATGCTTATACTGATATCACTGCAATAATAGAAAACAAGGATTTGAAACAAAGGGTATGCAGATTGTAAATATTGAACTATATAATAGATTCTTTTTATTTGTGCTGGAGCAGTTTCAGTTATTTGTTTAGTTGTAATGTTTTTTTTAATACTATAATTCTTTTCAGTAAGTAAATGATTTATAGTACAAGTGATTACAACATGTTTTATCATGTTATTTTTAATGATTATAATCGTAAGAGACATCTATTTTGTGATGTTAAATGGTTTGACAATTAACATATCAATACTCTTTCTAATTAGGCCCTTGCAATTTGAATTCTGTAAAACTCATAATAGTCTGACATGTCTTCTCATAAACTGCTAACAATAACTTCTTAAAAGATACTTCACCTTGCATGGATTTGTGAATTAGAGACCCTAGAGCTAAAGATTCATGGATAATGGCTGTATCTTTATTACTTCCAATATTTGAATATCAAATCCCAAAAATAAACATTGATTGTTTTTATTCAGCAGATACTTTTACTATAAAGGCTTACTAAAAAACTGCCATTACATTGGTAAGCATTCTATTTTTGTGCAATATGGTTACAAAAATAATATTAATATGATATTCTTAATCAGAAGGTAATCAGCCTTTGACATGCCCTGTTTACTGATGTTATTAATTCATCAATGTTAAAGTGAATACACAGGATTTTTTAAAACACAAGATAGAGACTTTTAAAAGCTAAGAATGGCATTCTCATTGTTTCCATCAGTAAGTTAGTGACATGAGTAAACAGGAATGTCGAAGGCTGATTAAGAATTACTAATGAAAACTGCCCTTTTAAATTATGTCATTATTACGTTAATATGATAGTTATTTTATTGCTTATTCTTATTGACATTCATATATTTGCACTAAAATAACATAAAATAAAATTCATAACTCTAATAATCATGAATGTTTTTCTGATAAAATTACAAAGTGTACTATAATGAACCCTTTGAAATTTTGTAATTTTTATTTCTTTCAAAAAAACGTAGTTCATATTATTCTTTCATAGAATTTGGCAGTGATTCATTTCACATTTTGGCTCATATTCAGATATTTTTTTTCCAGCAATTTTTATCTTTTACAATTTATTAATGTTTATCATGAAAACATTATATTTTTCTTTCTTATTGTCTTTTTTAATTATTTTTAATTGATAGCATATTTTAATTAGTCCATATTTAATTTTACGATTTTTAATCTTGTAGTATAAGAGGAGAGCTAAATACTTTTTAATTTATACACACACACATATAAATATAAAGATACAATTTTTAAAGTGTATTGAAAACATGATTTCAAAACACATCATAGAAGCCAAAACAAAATAATGATGTCACAGGTTTGCAAATGATATTTTTACTAATCTTCCATTTGCAAGCTTCACTTTTGCTAATGTGTATATGTTTTTATATTATTTTGATAAGAAGTAGCATGAATCAATCAAAATCCACCATATTATGAAAGGCATTTTCCTTATATCAGCACAAATCTTGTAAAGTAAATTGAAATTCCAATCTCTTATACTGAATAAGCATTTATTACATTTATCAAAAAAAAAAAAAATCATATCTCCAAAATTAATCAAATTTCATAATTCAAATAATTAAACATATAATTTACTTCCAATATGTATTGTATATTATTAAGCTTTTATTGTGCTTCTAATTGTGACATTATGAGAATCATATAGATTGAAAACATCAAATTTTAAGAAAATTGTAATTTATATATCATTGCCTTATATAAAGTGTATGAAGTTTCCATAGATAGTTAAAATTAAAAAATAGTTCTTATTGCTTAAGTAAAAAAACAACAACAATCATTTCTGGAAAGGAAATGCATTTATTTCACCTAAGTTTTTCAAATCAATGTGAATTGGGTGTGAAAATATTAGTCTCCTATTTCTAAATATGGATGGAACTACACAATTCATTTACACATTTTATTTCATCAAGAGACTTGAGAAAAATTGAGAACAGTGATGATAAGTTTAAGTAGGGGATATAAACAATAAATAAATGAATTTAGTCTAAATATTTAAATTAATAAGTTACTTGTTTATAATTGCTTAGTAACAATTAGAAAAAAAAGATGATTCGAAACCCCATCTTTTTTTAATTGTTGCCAAGCAATTACAATCACATGGCTTAATAGTTAAATTGGATTGTTATATTGATAAATGATGGCTATAAATTTTTATATAAACATTAAAAGCCTAAAGCTAAACTAGTTAATAAAATAATCAAAATTACCTCCCAAATTCACAATTCAACCAGATTTGCCAAAAAAAAAATATAAATTCTAAAACACAACCAATGGTTTCACTGCTACAAGCAAACCCCAAGTGTAAAGAACTACAAAATAGCAACATATTTAAACTAAACATTACCCACAGTTTCATTTACACCCCATACACTCTTAATATTTAAAAAAACTTTTAAATAAGTTAATTGGTCTAAAATCATAAATTTTTAATAATAAAATTTTTTAATTCTTCTTATTTCATTTCTTGCAAAGAAGACAATCTTAGAATTAATAGTGTTAAAAAAAATAGTGTTACCTGTATCTTTTTCATGTATATATAAAGCAGAATTAAGATATTTATTTCTAACCCTACTTTTATTCTTTTATTTAAGCTCAAACTATTCTGACCTATATATACCTTTGTACAAAAACAAGGGATAATATACACTATTCCAGAAATAGTTTTTCTATCAAAAATTTCCTTTGTATTATTTAATAAATTATTCAAAATAATACCATTTTTCTAAGCAATTTTTTTATTTCCAGATAAATTACTATTTTTACATATAATTCTATAAGAACATCATTTAAATGGCAAAGAAATAAAATCATATTTTTTTTAACCTTTACATTATTATAAATATTATTACTGTTAAATAAAATACTTTTAACAAATTTATCAGAGTAGTCAATCCTAATTGACATTTTTGAAACAAAGCTACTCCATTAAAATTATTTAATCTCTTATTTCTATAACAATGATTTATTAAAGCAACTACTTTATGAAATACAAATTGATAGTTATCATGTTTAATTATAGATCTTAATTCTTTAACTCTTAACATACCAAATAATTATATTTACATTTCATATCTATTGCTTATAATAATTTCTTTTATATACACTTTAATGCAAATTTTTTTAAATAAAACTTTTTTATTTTCCTGACAGTTTCAACTGTCCAGCAGTCTTCATCAGAGTCTGTCAGAAAAATAAAGAAGTTGTATTAAAATTGTTTTTGCATTAAAGTGTATATGAAAGAAGTTATTATAAGCAATATATATGAATATATGAAGAAATGCAAAGAAAGTAAAGGAGAAGAATAAAAATATATATTTACATTTTTAATCAATAAATCTAAAAATTTTAATTTAACAAATCTAACTCCCCTTCTTCTACAACATATTTTATAAATGCATCAAAACAATGAGTTTAATTGTTTTAATATTAAGGGTGTATGGAATGTAAGTGAAATTGTGGGTAATATTTAGTTTAAATATATTGTTATTTTGTAGTACTTTATACTTGAGAAGTTTGCCTGTAGCAGTGAAACTATCGGGTATGTTTTAGAATTTATATTTTTTTTGGACAAGTCTGATTGAGTTAGGAATTTGAGGGAATTTTATTAAATCTTTGTATATATTTTATATGATAATATATTAATCACTCATATATATATAAAATATTATCAAATAACTATGGCTCAAGAGTTCTTAAGAAATTTATGTGTTGGAAATGCTAGAACTGGGATCAAACTCGTTCCAAAGCTTTGACTATCAAAAAAAATGTTTTAACTAAATCAAAAAAAAATATGAATTATGAATGGAAATTATGAATGGAAAACTAAAGGAAAATTATTTTCTGTTAATTATTTTTTCGTGGTTCATTTTATTCAAGACGTTTATTTATTGATGTTTATTTATTTAGACAGGTTTGGCATGTGTCTTTGTTGTTCATTTTTTTATGTTATCTATTTTTTTAAAAAGTTTTATTTCTTTTTCCAGAATAAGAATGTGTTTTTTTTTTTTTGTTAAGAGCACTATATATAAACTAGATTAAATTCATAAGGTTGTTTTTTTAAACTATGTTCAGGATCACTCACATCCTTCTATGTGATAATTAATTTTATTGATAATTGCTTAGAATTCATTGAATGTCACACTTTTTAACATAACCTATTTACTAAAATCGTGAAATGAAAATGAATACAGGCATTGCATTTTGTTTTAGCATATGAAAATATTTTATATCTTTTATTGTAAATTAAAAATGAATGATTTATATTTTTTATATGTGCATTATTAGTCGGCAATATTTATTTGGAAAAATAGTGAACTATAACTTTATTTACTGGAAATGATAGAAAGGTCTAATAACAGGCATTTCCGTTTTTTTGTGAGAAATTATCTTCCATGTCAAAACTTAGATTTTTTATTTTGAAAAATGGCCACCTATAACTTTATAATTAGTGGAAATGAAACAAACACTTTTGCGAGAAATATTCTTCCAAAAAGTAAACTTTTAACAATCAAAATTTATTACAAATGGTAACCAAACCAAAAAAATTAATCATATATATATATACATCACTGTGCAATTCTGTCCTTTTACAAAGTGTTGTTTTTTAGCACACTGTGATGGACTGAACTTTCTTATCTCAAACATCACACTGCCATTGTTTGTCCAAACTGTGAACATAAAATGTGATTTTCATGGCCATAAAATTAACAGCAAAGCCAACCTTTTGACTAATAACTTTCTCCTCATTGGAATATTATCTAATATTCATTTACAAAATTAATTCATTTTTTTTTTTAGAAGATTAATACATTGTACAGGCTTAAACCTGCATTTATATATGTAATATATGCGGGGTTTGAACTCAGACTTTCACACAACCCACCACTCTCAGTGCCATCTCATATTGCTGACCCACCTGATCACACACATGTTGAAAAGATAAATAATCACCAATATACGTATTTCATGCTAAACCAGCAATCATCAGTTGGTCCAGATTACTATCCTCACACATATATATGATCAGTACTCAGCTTTATATTAATTTAGCCAATCTTTATACTTTAATGGACAGGCTTCAAACTATTCCAACTCACAACTCTTTAGCCTTCCATTTCATTGAAAATCTGATGATGGAACATTCAAAGCCCTTGTTAGTGCAAGGTTGTCATCCTACCCATGTTGACATATTAGTCATTCTGACCCCTCATGTACAGGAGAATAATCCATTTATACGTACATATGCCGAGGGATGGGCAGACCTTTTACACACTATTTATATAAATTAATACATTGTACAGGCTTAAACCTGCATTTATATATGTAATATATGCGGGGTTTGAACTCAGACTTTCACACGACCCACTACTCTCAGTGCCATCTCATATTGCTGACCCACCTGATCTCACACATGTTGAAAAGATAAATAATCACCAATATACGTATTTCATGCTAAACCAGCAATCATCAGTTGGTCCAGATTACTATCCTCACACATAAAGATTGGCTAAATTTTTAGAAGATTGTAAATGTTTTTAATTCAGTCTTTATATACATATACACATATGTTTATGCCAGTGAATTTCATCACTGCCAGACTAATATGTAAGCACTGAGAGAAAAAATTAAAAAAAGAAAAAACAATGGTAGATAACTTCATAAAATAACCAAATGTAAAAATCAATAATATTTGGAAATCACATATTAATCGTTCCTTAAAAAGTAACAAAGAAATCAACACGATCTTCATAGATAAGTATACAGTGGAATTGTGAGTTATATATTTTGTTCTAACCTGCCTAGTGTTCAATACATATAATATAGTGAATAATGATGCATTTTATTTGTCAACCAGTGACTAGAATAGACTACCTACCACCTATAGTGTAGTAATCAGCAATTGTGAAGCATTTTTCATCACACACCTTCATAAAATGAATGTTTTTAATATATATAATAGTAATATACATCAAGATTATAGTATATATAAAATTTTAAAAATAGTAACATTATAGGTATTAGTAATAAATTGGGGGAATACATTTATATATATTTTATTGAGTATGTACATATTTACTGAAGCAATAAGAATAAAGCAAATAAAATCTCTTTATGTTAAATAGGATTTTAGTCTATTACTATTTATGCGTAATAATATATAATGACTTGATTTAACTGTTGAATGGGTTTTTTTTATTTTTAAAACTGGTCTTATGAGACTCATATTGTCTTATATTAGAATTCTTCAAATGATCAAATTTCAATGTTAAAATTTGTCCATAATCTTACTTTTTATATATAAAATTAAAAATAATTTAAAAACAAAATTGAAACAGACAATTCACTATAAACAAAAAAAAATATTTAATATTGTGTAAAAAAAAATTTCTCAAAGAGGTTCCATTAATGAATGAAAGCGGGGTGATATATTAAATATTTTTTTTATTTATAGTAAGTTGTCTGTTTCTGTATTGTTTTAATTTGATTATTTTTAATACTAGATTTCAGAAGGTAGCTGTTATTTATATTTAATATTTTATTTGCTCTCATTTCATATATTATATTATTATTTGTAATTAATATGCTTAAACATTTCGAATATTAGCTAAGTAAAGATTTATTCTGTTTTTTAATTTGTTAACTGTAGCTGAATGCACTTTTGGCTACTGAAGCCAGATTCATAGCAATCACCAGCTGAAATTAACCTATAGAATAAACCTTTACTTAGCTAGTTCAGAATGTTTAAGCAAACCAATTACAAATAGAATAATGAAAAGGAAAATAACCTAAATATTATAATATTATTTGTAATTAACTGTATAAGGAGATGGACAGTTTAAGTAATTTCAGTTAATCTCTTGATTTAATAAAGTCACTGTGATTAAACATTTAGAAAATAGTCATCAATTTTTTATTGTTGTCATGCTTTATTTGTTCTTAAGCAAATTACTATATGCGTATAAATTTTTATGTTTCATTCTTAATAATCATTTTATAGAAATAGAAGAATGTTATCTTTCTAATATATTATTAGTACTCTGGAAAAATGAGAAATCAAGATAATGGCAAAAATATTTTTGGAGAGTAAATAATTTTGTTGTTGTTGTTGGTTTAAATGAAAATCTGATCATTTGGTGGAAAATGTTAGAGTTTGATTCTTTTGTGTTTCCACTGTTAATAAATATAAATGTTAATCTAAATATATATGTATTTTCAGTTTATTTTCAACATTGGTTTTAGGAGTGGAGATTCACTCTAATGCTGGATACAGTATTTGAATGTAAGATTATTAGCTTGAATATTATAAAAGAAGTGAAGGTAATTTCTAGATGGGTGTGGACAAATCCATTCTTCTCTCTGATGAAGTCAATAGCTAAAAACTAGTTTGGGTATTTGATTGGTATTACCATTTAATGTCCATTGGTTTCTCAAGCTATTAATACATGGATTGAGAATAAAATAATAATGTGGATAATTGCTTCTAATTCAGACTATTATTTCAGATAACTATTTATTTTTAAAATTCTAACAGTTAATCATTTGTTTGATAAAAAATGAATTTTAAATTGACACTTCCACTAAATTGTTTTTCTTTTGTGATCAACATATAACATCATATTAATCCATTTGGATATTATTGTACTTTCTAAGGTTAGTTACTAATGCAAGTTTTGAGCTGCAAAATCAGATACTTGGAAAAAATAACATAGCAATCCATATCAAATAGTAGTGAGAGGTAATGAATATTGTGATCACTTAATTAACACTAATTAAAAAATATAATATTAATATCATCTATGTTCTTTATTTCTTTTTACCATGCTTTTTTACAATCCACTATAGAAGTTCTGAAGAAGAATTTGGAAATATAAATAGAAGTTCTGAAGAAGATTGTTGGGGCAATCGAAACTGTCAATAATGGGTTATAAAAAAAGTAAAAGAACATAGATGATATTAATATTATGTGGATTTGGCAACGCAATAAGAAAGAAAAAGTTATAATTATAAGATATTATGGATAAAAAATAATGTTTGATTTAGTATTTCTTATTATTATTTTAATTAAAAAGATAATATTAACGAATTTTTTATGTGAGAACCGAATTTTTAATCGAAACATTTCTCTGGGGATTTTTTTTTTCTTAATTAAACAAATAGGATTAAAAATTTATATTCATAAATTATTTAAATTTTTTATCTTTTAGAAATGATAAGTTAAAAATAAATTTTAAAATAACATACACATGAACTTGAAGTAATCCTAAGTGTGTTTGTGTGTATTTACGAATATATAACAGATATATTTCAAAACTACTTTTCTATAAAAGCTTCTTATATATGAATAAAGATATCTGAAAAAAAAAAAAAAAGGCAAATAATCCCCACATTCATTTTTTGCCATACTAGCACTTTTCTCAGATGACCCAATTACAACTTGCGATATGTTTTCATGTTTTTGTTCAATATTTATAAACAAGAGCACGTTCGTATTCTGGCATTATTTATTGTAAGAATGAATAATCAATGATTCCCAAATGATTATGCACTTTAATATCTATCCCAAACTGTTCTCTAGCTTTTTATCAATAAGGACTTGGTGTTCAATTCTGGAATCGGAACAATATACATCTTACTATTGAACTCTTTTTTCACTATTAAGTTATTCTGAAATTCAACACACGCGAATATGCTTGTATAGTTTTATTGATCTTACACAAGACCAGTAACCATATATTTTAATAATGCCAGTTTTTTCTAACACACACACACACCCCTTTGATTAGGAATTTAATACCGGCACAATATTACTTGTTTTTTTAACTTGTTATAATATTATATAGACAAGAGAAGCTCTCTCCTTTAGTTATATCTTTTATAATCATAAATCATCAATAATTACCAGGTGTTATTATATTTCAATCCCCAAACATGTTTCTGATTTTTCCTTTATAAATGATGATGTGAAATTCAAAGCTGGAATCAGTGAAATTATGGATATCACAATAACCTTTAATTTTTTTTTACTATTAAGGTAAAAAATGAAATTTCAAAATACTCTAAATTTTTGAACCAAAGAACACAATATCCTTGCATAATAGTTAAATGCATCATGACAATAATTACATTTTAGTAATTTCAATTCTTTTTAACTATAACCCCCTCCCCCAAATGAAATGTTAACACCCCAATAGACATCACTTGATATTTTAATTTACTACCATATTATAAACAAAATAAGCACTCTATTTTTGCATCTTCTACCTACATATTTCAAGTATATGAATAAAACTATCTAAAATGAAGCAAATAATTCTTAAGATTCATTTCGGGCTGAATGAACACTTTTAAATTGCCTCACATTACAGTCTTTTATATCTCTTCATTATCTGTGTTCAGTATTTATCAAGCAATATCTTTAGATAAATGCTTTAATGATCATCACAAATCATTTATTATTTTAAAGATTATTATGTCATTTTCAGATATAAACTTTAAATTTAATTAGATTAATATCCTACCCTCTTTTTTTTTTTTTATGTATAATATATTAGATATAGTTAAAATTCTCCATCTTTTTATACGTACTTCAAACATATGAATAGACACCTGAAAAAAATAAAAATAAAATAAAAATAATCTTAAGATGCATTTCTGATAGTGGACCTAGATCTACAAATTAATTTTTTATTATTATAAAAGATTAGCAATTATTTTTAAAATTTTGTTTGGACAATAAAATTTTGAATAATAAATAGGTTTTTAGATCAATGATAATTTAAATGTATATAGAATATATCTACACATAATGTACAAGTTTTAATTAGCATTAAACTCAATTTGATTTAAAAACATGATAAAAATTGTTTTAAAGCAGATGCTTAAATGTAAAAAGTCTTTCTGAAAAATCATCTTAGCGAAATTTTTGATTTCTAATGTATGGTAGTAGTAGAAGGACAAATGGTATTAGATGGTGCTAAACTACTAATTTTTGAAGGATTAGTATAATGAAGTGAACAAATATATTTATTTTATAATCAAGCACTTTAAATCTCTTTTTTAATATTAATATTCTTTAATTTAAATGAATAATGCATATAATTGGTTGTAGTAATTGTTTACAGAATTGAAATATAATAATAAAATAATATATTGTGCAGCAATTTTCAAACAGTTTATATATTTATTACATTTTAAAGCAAGTAATTTTTGAATAAAAGTTTTTATCAAGTAGCAGATTTGTCTTAAATAACTAATACATCACATGATAAACATTTCTTATGCACTACTATATAAAGAGAGTTTCTATTGTTTTAGCAAAGTTGTCTTCAGTTATTAGTTTTCTTGACTAAATATCTTATAATTGGAAAAGGCCATTAACCAGAAATCATTCTCAGGTATAGAAGTGGTATTTTTATTATATATTACAAGCACTCAATCTTTTGAGTTCTTTGTATTACCCAAAGAACATCAAAATTTTTCTGTACCACTAACCTTTATAAAAAAAATTGGCATCAATAGGTAGAGAATAAGTATGGACATTTTAGACAAAGAGCCTAGAAAGCATTTTAATTGAGATATAGTTTTTATTGATTTTTTAATACCAATTCTACAATATTTGAATAAATTATTTAAATATAATTTTTCAAAAATAGTTTATTTTTCACAAACTGTTAATTCTATTGCATATCATCAGGGATATGCATAACATAGATTGAAAATCACTATCTTATAACCATTGCTTCCTCTCAGTTTTAATAAATGACTTTGGAATATAGAATATAAAGTGAGTAACAGCTTCTAATGTAAATGTAAGAAGTGAATTATGACTCTAAATAGAGAAGGTTATATATTGCTTTATTTAATATATAGCAAAATGATTTAAACACTAGTCAAAGAAGCTTAATTTTATGATAAATATTGGAAATATAAAAACACAAGTGTTAAGAAAAAATAAAATGAAGTTTTGATTTTGCAGTCCCAAAGTGATTCTGTACTATGTTTGTGTTAAATTTTACTTCACTGTTTTCAATCTAAATCTATCTAAAATCAATCATCCTAAAGCAGTTTTTATTGTATCAATAAGTAAATTATTATAGAAGCATTTGGGTACACTTTTTTTTTAAATAAAAAAAAAATAACAAAAAAGTTCTTTATAAAAGTAAACTTGGATTTCATGAATTCTCCAATGTGAAGCAAACAAACAAAAAAAAAATCCTACCATTTTTTAGAAACAATATTTATTTATTTTACTTCAACTCTGCCACCTAGTGTGAGCTTGAATAATCATATACACTACATAATAGTACTAGATGGATTAAATGACATTGGAGATAAATTGAATAAGCACTAACATCTATTGATTACTCATATTTATAAAAATGACCGAAATAAATAATATATATATATAAATCATTTTTTAAGCTTATTGTGTAAAATATTATTTTTTATACACGTAATTAAATGTAATACTAAAATGCATTATTTTTAACTTTTCCTAATTTTAGTTTACCATATTAAAACATTTTTATTTATTCTTTTGTATTTAAAATAAGATGAGTAAGCTATAAAGCATAAAAATTTATGAAAAGTAAATTATTAGGGAGAGAAATCTGGTTCTTAGCTAAAGTTAAATTTGAGTGATATTTATACTGAATTTTCAGGCGAGTATTTTAACATTATTTTTATAAAACATAGTAAAAACACTTCAAAAATAAGACTTTATAGTATTTTGAAGAATGTGCATTTTTTGATGTATATATATATATTTAGAATATGCTATATCAATTCTTGATTTAAATGTTCTATAAGATTAAATCATTT
Organism: Epiperipatus broadwayi; assembly: GCA_028023455.1. Classification (NCBI taxonomy): domain Eukaryota; kingdom Metazoa; phylum Onychophora; class Udeonychophora; order Euonychophora; family Peripatidae; genus Epiperipatus; species Epiperipatus broadwayi. Next base: position 35,544 of record JAQFVV010007317.1, on the reverse strand, counting down.
TGAGAAAATAAATGTGTTCAGTGAGTAGTAGTGAATGTTTTAGTGCAAATTGAAATAAATTTTTAATGTGATACTTTGCTATAATGTGCTCTTGAATTATTTTAATAAGCCTCTATGATTTTATTAGATATAAATATCAAAGTGACCTTTCCATGACCGATAAAGTACCTTAAAGAAGATCTTGATTATTAATAGAATTTGCAAAGAATTATGGCAGGTAATTTCGATTTATTTAATGTAATATTCATTTATTTAGCATATATTACAAATATTATAAAAAAATCTATAACAATTGGGATCAGGAGATTAATTTTCTACTGCATTTATTATGTCACTTATCTTTGCCATTGCAAAAAGAGATTATAAAGTTATTCAGCTAATTTTTTTATTATTGAATTTGGAAAAAGATTTCATTTGGAGCTTCACAAGAAATGTATTCTTATGCCATAGTTTTTCATTTATTTGAAATGTCTTAAACATTGAAACTGTGTTTTGAATTTGTAATAAGTGAATAGAATTAGAAGGTATTGTCAGAGTTTATTCTTGGGAATGTAAAATAATATGTGCTAGACAATCTTCTAAGGAGATTAATCCTTAAAAATTATTTTAGATTTAATCATTGGTAGAATAATGGTTATTAATTTTTTGGATTGCTGGTAAATTTATTGGATTTTAGGACAAATACATTTTTTTTCATGCAAAATTTTGGAATACATCTGGATGAATAATAATCATGAATAGTTTTGCCATCCATTCAGTGATTTTAATGTTATATTTTTTAAAAACTTTAAATAGATATTATTTATTCTTCAAGAAATTTCTATTTTAAAGAAATCACAGACAAGTTCAAGTTCGCCACCACTTTCTACAGCTAGATTAGAGAAATTTGTGATATATTTGTAATTTTACTCCGATATTTTTTTGATTCACAATCATGGACTTAAAAGTCTATTATATAAATTGTCAATCTCATTAGCATTAATAGTATCCTTAAAGTCTATAATAGATGATATCCAAGTTTTTTGACTAGATTTTATAAATTTTTATTTTTCCATGATTTTTCACATTTTATTTTTCTAGAATCATCAAGAAACTTAATTGTCAGCAATTTTTGCATTCTTAATATTTCAATATTGATTTTATAGCTGATTTCATTTCAACCTGGAATATATTGCTTTTAATATCTTCAAAAGATGTATTATCTATTTGTGTAGATTTTTTCACTTTGCCATATTAATGCAGAATAAATAGAATATCTTAATATCTCTTTAAGATATTCAAAATTATGACTTGATTTGACCTTAAAGTCCATCTTAGAACTAAGTGAATTCCAAGAATCATGAATTCCAAGACTTGTTTTATGTTGACTGTAAGGGAATCTGATTCAATATTAATAGATCATAAGATAATAGTGCTCCATTTTTGTTGAAAAAAAGTTTCTAGATCCATCTATCTAAATAAATTACTTTTTATTATGTGACTTAATTAAAAATATATATTGTTTAATTATTCTTTTTAAAAGTTGAGAAGTTATTTTATTATAGTTGTATATTACCAAACGCTAGTTGAAATTTTCTTTGAATATAAAAGAGGTATGCAGAAGTGAAAGAAGAGATTGAGGCCAGATGATTTAAAATAAAAATAGTTATATAATGTTTAATATGTACTCTTTCTTATTGCATTCCCAAATGTATACCATATAATACTAAATCATCTATGCTAGTTAGGAGATATAAAGTTCTGAAAAAGATTGCTGGGGCAATCAAAACTGTAAACTGTAAGCAGTTAGGAGATATAAAAGTTCTGAAGAAGATTGTTGGGGCCATCGAAACTGTAAACTGTAAAAGAGGGTGGTAAATAAAGCATTGTGTAACAGTAGTAAAGTGCATGGATGATTTAGTATTATATGGTAATGTTTAATATGTATTTAGTTAACAACTATTGTGAAACCATGGGTTTAAAAAAATATGCATTATCAGATCAAAATAATGAGTTTCATGATGCGCAATTATAAAAGTTGTAATATTATCTTATAGAGGTTCTATATTTTTAATTTTGATAGATCTTCAGTGTTTAATTAAAAAATTGTTATGTGTTCTACTTGAAGAGGATCATTTTCAAGAGGATATACATATTTGCCTCATTACATATTTATTTTTTATTCTGATAGCCTGGGATTCCCAATTCTGTGGCATGAGCATGCTTATTCTTCATAACATTAGCATAGCTAATATTTATCATTTTGATTTACTTTATAATTTGACTTCTTATCAAACAGAGTTCATTAAAAGAATATTATATCTTCCAAATGCAAAAATTGTTTTCACATGCTACTAAAGGTCATCTAGAAAATTTTACCCATTCATCTATATAAAATATCTATTTTATTCTAGATAAATATGTATGCAAGACTTGAAAAATATAGCCTCAAGATATACCTTCCTTAAAATAGAACCTACAACTTAAGAAAGACTTCTTTTCAGTAATGATAATATTGCTTTTGTAAATCATGAACCAAAATCACATGGCTTTAGATTAATTCCTTAACTTTTAGCATGTAATTGTAGGATTTTTTTTTGCTACCCACTTCCCTATGTCAAGTTTGTTTTTTTGTTTTTTTCAAATGGATGAAATTTATTGATTATTAAATGTTATATATATATGTGTGTGTGTTATCAGGTAAGCAGTTAAGCAATCAGTAGTATGTCCAACCAGTAACAGTTGTTGATAATTTTTAGTAATATGATCACACTCGTAATATAATTTTATTCTGGCATCTTCATTTTACAACTTTTTACACCTATTATTTGGTTTTTGAGAGAGAATCTTGAGAGTAAAAACCTTTATTAGTCCATTTCTGAAGCAAGCAATTAGGACTGTTTAAGCTGAATATTATAATAAATAACATACTAATGTATTATTATGGAATGCCTGCATAGTTTCATCATCCTCACCAGCAGGTTTTATTATGTAGGAAGTCTGTATAAATTACTTCTTGACTGATATATATATATATATATATATATCATATATATATATATATATATATATATTGTTTTAATCTTAAAGTACTGTATTTGTAAAGGCAATTGTAAGTTATGAATGTTTTGTCAGAGTTCTGCTAGATGAAAAATTTAAACAATATTATATCCATTAAATAATATAAATTCTTGACATAAAATAATACTTGAAAATTGTGTTTTTAATATAGATAAAAAGAAATGTTAGTTTTAGGCATATCTTTTTGCATTATGATGATGTAAAAAAACTAATGAAATGCCACAAAATAAGTTCTGAAATAGAAATGTTAGAATTATCTTAAAGGACGGACTATTGATAATGGTGAAGTGTAATTGTTTCCTTGGTCATAATACTGTGTTATCTAATCCTTTCAATTTGTCTTCAAAAGAGAAAATTCATACATAGTATTGTTTTAAAATGTAATAATTGGTACATTTGGAAAAATAAATAAATAATTAATTAGTGAAGTATCATTGTAAATTAAATATAGAGCTAAATAAACATTATGAAGAATTGTTCCCTTTTTTTTTAATGCAAGAAATAATATTTAAAATGTAAATATTCTTATAATATAAAATCCATATTTTCTCTGTTATCTGATTGGTAAATGTATGTTTATCTGATGTCGCATGTCAAATTCACAACCACTATGTTTTTGAAAAGGAACACCAGGGGAAAAAAGAAATATGAGTGTTTTTAATTACAGAGATATAGTATATTTTTCATGGTAAAGGTTACCAGCCAGTTGCAGAAACAGCCTCAAATGCCGATTGGTAATTCAGTGTTAAGTCACTCCGTGCTTTCATGGTCTGTCAATCCCTTAATATAGTTTAGATGAATGACATATTTAGCAATGTTTAATTTAAAATATAATGAATTTTTATAAATTAGTAATGTTTAATACAAAAACATATTTGCATTAAATTTTTTAAAGAAATTGTTAAAGCAACCAATTAAAAAAATATTACAAATATTATAGTTAATAAAAAAAAATATTACAAAAATTATCTGCATTTTTGTATTCTGACATTAATAAACAGTAACTATTAATAAAGCTAAAAAACTATTATGATTAATCATGATACTATTGAAAATCAAAAATTGTAAATTTTTTATTCAGAGGATGCTCCAGTAAATATATATTTGCACTGTCAAATATAACAGTCATATTTTAAAATATAAATTTTAATTTAGCTTTATTAAAATTTGGAAATTTATTTATATAATATTAAAATGTTTTGTTTAATTTACATTAAATCTTTAAAAAAATTGTTAAAGCAATCCATGTCAAGTGTTGTTAGCCGAAAAGTCAGCACAGCAGCCTTGCAAGCAAGCAGTTGGTTGCAGATGGTTGTTGCGGGTTTGTCTCCTGGCCGATGCTATGACATATGAAAAAAAAAAAAACATCACAAGCCTTTATAAGTCCAGGTGCATCTGGTAATATATATTTTTTAATCTTGCCAATTTGCTAAACTCACAGAAATTTTAATATTTGATATCATACTATATAATATATATCTGTGCTTATGTCTGCTTGTTTTTGTAGGCAAGTACTTAAATTAAAATGATATTGTAATTGGATAAATGTGGAAAAAAGATGTGTATAGAAATAGACATGTTGAAAAATAAATATTGTCTAAAAAACAAGATGGCAAAGTTTCAAGTGTACGATTTTTTTTTTTAATGAAAAGTGAATTACAAATCTTGGCTGTTGATAAAAAGCTATTAAAGTTTAATATAAACACATATAACTTATGAAAATTGCTTTGGAGTTGAGAAAAATACGAAATTGTTCTGTCAGTATTTATTGATCTTATTTTTCTTAATGCCATGCTGTTATTTGGAGTATATTTCTAACAAAATTGACAAGTGAAATTTGAGTCTTTTTGTGTATGCATGAGAATTTTTAGTTCTAAGTTATTTTAATAACAATAAACTTTGAATTTTTGAATCTTCTGAATTGTATAATAAAATTACTTTATATTTTTTAGATTTTTTTTCAGCCAATAAAAATTGAATTTGTTTTTAAAAAGATATCTGTTTTAATATAATTATTTATTAATAAATAATAAATTTAATTTATTAATCAGCATTATATGAATTCAAGGCTCATGATATTTTTAAAAATCATCCTATCAGTTATTGATAAAATAATTATTATTAGTTTCTGCCCACTTTCCAGAATGCTTCGTCATCTAGAGTCGAATTATAATGATAAATTTCCATCTCATTATTGGTTGTTCTTTTTCATTTTTACTATCAATTTTTTAACCCGTGATTTGAATAATTATAATTATTTCCATTTTTATGATTCTGATTTATTTCTAATATATGATGCAAATAATTAATTTTTCTAATTCATTTGCATCTAAATACATGGAACTAATAAATAAAAAAACTAAAATTATATTCAAGTCAGATTCTACAAATAAATAACTATTTTTTTATTTATTATTTTTTACTAATTGTCTTATAGACTTTGAATTTTGTTATTGTAAATAGTTAATTATTTACCCCCCACCCCAATGCACATTAGAGGCAATGCGTAATCTTATTGTTAAATTGGTGGAACTGGATTAAAAAATAGGTATTTACCAAATTAATAATTGTGTGTGAAATAGAAATATCACTGTCTTATAGAGAAAAAGAACCTTAAAATTCAATAATCAAAAAATCTAAGGACCCAGGTTTGAACCCCATGCTAGTACTGTCACTGGTCAGGCTAGCAACACCTGAAGAAGAGGGGAGACTAATACCTCTCGAAACATTGTGCATATACTAACCTGTTTGATGTGCTATTACTAACAGTTGAATGTATTTGGAATATTTAAATAAAGTTAAATTTTTCTAAAGACATTCAATACGCATATTAAATGATAGAAATAGTCCAATATAAAAATACAACTAGAATACAATTATCACAAACTTTTAGGAAAACACTAAAAATTGTATGGTTTCAGATTTTAAATATACCAGTTTTTATCTGAGTCATCCTGTTAACTTGTAATTTGTATAAAATATCTAATTATAATTGGATGCTCAAGTTAACTGGGTTCAAACTCTTTAAATCAATAACTTGGATAGCATAATATAAATGACATGGCTACTAGATAGATAATAAATATATATAACACATTTCTTTTACTTGAATCAAAGTAAATTTGTAACAGTTATGGTTGTTATATTGTTTTAACTAAAGCAGAACTGAAATAGTTGGCCATTGTTTATCCATGTCAAATCTTGTAACTTATTTTTAGCATACTTCTATTGAATAGATTTTGTTCAAATTTTGTATCCGTATTAGGAGACAGTGACAATGCAATATGGCACTGAAATGTTTCAGGGTTGTCCAATCTAGCAGTATTGATGGGCTAAATTTCATACTATGATAATTTTTTTAAAAATTATGCTTTCATTGAATATTCATTAAAGAGCATTTATAGTTAGTTAAAATAGAAAACTACTGTGCGAGTTGCAGAAGTTATACGCTTGAAGAATATTAATCACTCAGTTAAGACTGAGTGCCTTTGAGGTTCCATGCCTCATAATCATAGCCATATTGAAAACTGTGGTATTGTTTGTATTAGAATTAATATATGCAAATTAAATGCAAATAAGTTAGGTTGTCCATTTTTTTAGAAATATCAAAGCAAGGATCATGTCACTTTATTGCATTATTATTGCCGTTGATAAAATAAGTCTCTTATTTTTCTTTTACAGTTGTTTCATACAATTTTGGGGTTGGAGGAAGGTCAAAATCTTTATTTTCTTTTCAATAACAAAACTTGCTTTTAAAAACACTTTCATAAAAAAGTTTTTTTGAAAATATTTTTAACAAGTGTGAATTTTATTTCAAAAAGTAGAAATACGGTGACATTTTTAACATTACTTTCTAAATTTGAATATGAATACTTACAAAAAAATCTGTTGCAAAACATCAAAATATTAAAAAATAAAAATATTTATATGTAATATTGGGAAAAAATACTTTTATTTAATTTGAATAGTAATGGTCTAAAAACCAAGAAGTAACCGTTTCTTTGATCATGATTTGGATTGGAATGATGATTGTATTAATTTATTTATGGACAACGCTACACCCAAGTTGTGGGCAAAGGAAAAATTTTTTTTTTGATTTTTAGTGCATTAATTTTCAATTTGAATAAATCACTTTTTACAAAATATTTATATATATTTTTATTTATTTTGATAATTGCAATTTAAAGTTATTTTGTTTCACTTTTTTAAAAAAATATAAATGTTCATTATACAAATTGACAGAATGGATTAAGTGAAAGCTGATTGTTTTCTTTTTAATAAAAAAATATTTTTTAATTATTTAATATGACAAATTACTTTTAATGAACTGCAGTAGGAATACTATATCCATGCGTAATTGGTCCCAAATGTTTATATAGATATTGAAAATTATGGATTGTAGCTATTGCTATATAATTTATATTTTAACATATGCATACATACTCACGAAGAAGACAATGGAGAAATAAACTGACAGTGTAAACACATTTATATATGTATTTACTATATTTAAATTTAGGCAAGTACATACAGGAATATGTTTACTGAATCATTCTTTTTTTCTCTCAAAAAGCAAATTGATGCAATGCCTGGGTGATATTAAATTTTTTAAATTTCATGTACTTGCATTTACAAGTAGCAGTAGACATTATGCAATTGCAATGACCACTTTTGCATTGTGAAGTGAAAAAATTAAAATTTGATTTAAATTATCTCCAATAATGAAAGGTTAAGATGGTAGCAATCCTGTCAAGCCTTAAAAAAGCTGTGGGGTGCTTCATTTTTAGGTTCATATCGATTTCTGAATCTGTATTCCCTTTTTGTATAAAGTGAATTCTTTTTGAAAATCTTGATATAGATTGAAAGCTTTCTGATGCAATATATTAGTATCTACAGTAACATTTTTTACTCATATCTTTTACCCACACTTTTAATACTTTTGTGACTCTTTATTAAATTTTTATTATACAGCATAATTTTAATGGTTTCAAGTTAATATTTTTTTTTACTCTTTTATGAATTGATGATATTTTTTTGGCAAACTTTAGCACATCATTTTTTTTTTTCAAAGTAAAACTTATTTTCATTTTATCGTATAAAGAAGTACTTTACTAAATTTTTTAGATTTGGCAAAATTACTACTGTCATTAACATTGCATTTGAGAACCATTTTAAACAAAATTTTAATATTTAAATTCATAATAGCCATCTCCTATGATATGTGTAAATATTAGCATTGCAATTGCAGTGAGAAAATGTCTCCCGCTGCATCACTGCATAACCCAAGTTTAGATATTCTTAAATCTTTTACTCCATCACAAATTCTTGAAACATGAATAAAGTCATTTGAAAAAAACAAATGATCCCAAGATGCATTTTGTAATGAATGAGCATTGTTCAGTTGGCCCAGGTCACAATCACTTACACGTGTCTTTATCACATTTTAAGTATTTTGTTTCTTAAATGTGATGGAATGAAAGATATTATTCCATATAGAAAAAGAAAAATGAAATTGTATTGTTTTTATGTTTAATTAAAAATCTGATACATTAGTCTTTAATTGAATGCTTTAATCAGAAGATATGGCTGAGAATAGAAGACAATTAGGCAAAAAGTAAAGTTTAATTGCAGTAAAAGTTAATACTATACAGGTATATGCACACAAAAGCAACATTTCTCCAATAAATTTTCAACTGAGACAAGACAAAGTTTTATAAAAGTGTGAAAATATATAAAAATGAGCATTAAGAAGAACCGAATATATGAAATTTTATAAAATGTTATGAAAAAGAGTTAATAATTACAAACATATATATAAATACAGTATATTGACAAAAAAAACTATACTGAGAATAAAAATCAAAGCAATATCAAACAATATTTTAATATTGGAAAATTGTTTCAGCAATAAAAAAAATAGATGGCAGATAGCATCATGGTATGCATGGAAGAGTTGTACAAGTAGATATGATAATAAAGAACAAGAAAACAAAATAATCCTTATAATTGTCAAGAATTTTAAATGAAGCATTGTGGCATGCAATCGAATCTATGAAAAGAAAAGCTGTAGGAAATAACAGAATTATTACTAATATATTTATTGAAAACTATATACCAAATGTCTATATAATAAAGATGTACAGATGATTAGAAGAATGGAGTAGTAATATTGACATTTAAGAAAGGGGAAAAGAAAATATTAGAAATTAAAGATCAAGAAATTGATTTTTTAATTCAATTTTATAGATCTTTATTAAGATAATTACATCTTGTCTACAATTAACATTGAATTCACATCAACCAAAAGATGAAGTTGGATCATATCAAAATATTAAGAGAAATTATAGTAAGTGTACATGAGTATAAATCTCCATTGTGTTTTGTACTTGTTGATTATGAAAAAGCATTTAACTATACTTTATAAATCAGTAAGTTTTAGAAACAGATTATTTTGAGATTGTCTATGTCACAGTAATACAATTTCTTCAAAACCTTTTTTTTTTTTTTTACAATATTTAGTTTGTGGATTAAAATAGTAAGGTAAGAGAATAAAATAAAATGATTTAAGTCATTTTGTAATTATCCTATTCATTCAATATATTGAATTTAATATAAAGCTGAGCACTGATTGTATACATGTGTGAGGATAGTAATCTGGCCCAACTGGCGATCTGCTGGTTTAGCATGAAATATGTATATTAGTGATTATTTATCTTTTCAACATGTATATGATCAGGTGGGTCAGCAATATGAGATGGCATGGAGAGTTGAAGGTCGTGTGAAAGTCTAAGTTCGAATCCCTTATATATTACATTATATATGTGCAGGTATGTGTAATCCAGACAGATTTGAGCTTAGGATTTTCAGTCTATATTCATCATTCACTCCATCTCAAAAAATTGATTAACATGTCCACACATCTGAAAAAGATAAATGATCCCAATATACATATTTCCGAGTACTATGTGTATATATGTATGGCAGATTATAATCTAATCCAACTGATGAGTGCTAGTTTTGCATAAAATATGTATATTGGGAATCATATTTTTCACATGAGTGTGGTTATGGATATTGGTTGTTTGAGATGGAGTGGAGAATGAATATAGACTGGAAATCCTAAATTCAAATCACTCTATTTATTAACTCATCTTAATTTTTCAGATGATGTAGTTGTTTTTTCAAATAACATTCCAATAGTTATCAGATGAAAGCAAGAAAATAGAACTAAAGACAAATGATAAACAATTAACTTGATGTTCAATCATTTTTCATAAAAGAAAAATTAATAATTGTTAAACACGGCATTAAAGAAGTTCACTACAAATAGTTTTATCAGATTACTAATATAAATGGAAACATAATGGGTGAAATTATTTATAAAATTACACTTGAACAGAGAACTTATAAGGATCTTCAACTTGGCCACTTAACAGAAAATCAATATAGGTTATTCAGGCTTTACCATAAAGTATGAATTAGGTATATATATATTAGAATAATAAGGATGGATAAAAAGTATTAAAAAAATATAGGTAATGGGATAAACAGGACATTGTCAAAAGATTTAAGAGACTGAAATGGAAGAGAACTGGTCATATTGTTAGAAGAGATGACAATGGATAGACATTATTTAACTTGATCCCAATAGAGTTGTAAAAATCTACAGTGCCCATATGTGCGGTGGATGGATGACATAAAGATGTTTTGCTGAAGCGATATGAGAAAAAGAAGCTATGGTTTGGGAGAACTGGTTTAAACTTGTAGTATATCCATAATGACTGAAAACAGGCAAAACTCTACATACAGTAGTGGCACTCAGTGCTAGCCAGAGTAAATAAAGGATTCCAGAAGGCTTGTGCAGAAAATCCCTATTTAGTACCTACTCATCCAATATCCCCAGACTAGTTTTTGGCTTGTATGAGTAGGCACTAGATAAGGATTTTATGCACAAGCCTTCTGGCATCCATTGATTACTCTGGCTTGCACTGAGTGGCACTACTGTATGGATAGTTTTGTCTGTTTAATAACAATTATGAGCAAGCATAAGAAACGGTGATCATGTGATGACTAAAAACAATGACGACGATGATGATAATGTGACTGTTTTCTGTATGAATTTTTTCACCAAGCAATGTATATATTTTTTCAATATTAATTAAGATGTTATAATAATATTGGTCACTATTAATTAAAAATAAACCTTTTATTTGAAAATATTTTATCTATTACATATTTAAAAAAAAATGATAATAAAAAAATGAATTTAATTATAAATATTAAATGTATTAAGTGATACATTTATCATTTAAAATATCATTAATATAAAATTCCGGATTTAATATGAGAAAATTCACATATGATGCATCATAGATAATTAATTTCTTGATATAAAAAAAGATATTTTTTTAGTTATTAATATTTAATTTTTTTTTTCAAATGTTATTTGGTTCATCAATATTTTTAATGACATTTGCAAGATGATACTGGTTATAATTTTATCATTCACCTTATTATCACACAATCGTTTAAAACTCGGTGAGAATTTTCCTGGTTATTTTACAGTAATTTGATGGCACTTGAAATAATAAATACACGACACATTCATATAAAATATATAATGATGAAGACCGTTAAAAACAGAATGTCAGCTATATATATATTATACTGTAAATAAACATTTTTTAAAGAAATCGCAGATTAAAAAAAAAATTTAAAAAATCTTCTATGATTTGAATTTTCATAGGATAGTTATCAACTATTATTACATTCTAATTTTTTTTATTTTTATCAAGACAGATTTATTAGTATTAAGATTTTATGAGTCAAAATACTATTTATGATCCAATTTGTTCATACGTATAGAATTAAACAAAACTAACAGTTATAAAAGCTATTTGACTATTCCTTGGAGTTAAAGTTAATTAGAAATCAAAAGTCCTTTCCAAGTCAATTAACTCCCACATCGTCGTCTTGTACATCATTTGAGGTGCAAATAGCATATCCCTGTCCCTCGTTATCTTTAATTTTTGTATTAGTGATTGCTGAGGGTCAGTATTATTTGTATTAAAGAGAAGGGTGCACCTAATGAGCCACAGGCAATAAGTTAAAAACATGGCACTTCTGATTATGGAAAATATACCTGTGTTGATGACATTTTTTAGTATTGAAATGAGCAGGTGTTTTTCCCTGAATAATGATCTAATTATTTGTTTGCAACTCTGTAAGGCAATGCATTGATTGAATACATGATCCATGGTGTCGTCCTCCCTCTGACAGAACGAGCAAACAGGGTCCAACGACGAAAAGCCCTATTTGTCACCAGAAAGTAATCTGTGGGAAGGACATTAAGATTTAATTTGATTAGAAAATCAAAGTACTTTGGCTTCAGGTGCCACCTTTTAAATTTTTTTATGAGAGTGAAGTTGGAAATTGTCCCATTGAAAGCATTGATTTTATGCATTAACTAATAAGCATCCCAATAACATATTTTTTCTAGATTTAATTGAGAGGAAGGTGATGTAATTTTTAAAATATCATCTATTACCTCTGAAATCCAATAGTTTTGACAAGGTGGAGGTGTGTCTGTTAGATATATGTCTAATTGAGGTGCATTCTGAGGAAAAACTATATTTAATTTGTATAACCAGATTGTACAAGTGCTGGAGCCAAAGTACTTGCAGTGAATGTAGCCCCAATACATTAAATTTGGTTAGTTTTTGGATTTTTCTGAGGCTAATAGCTACCATTTTTCCCTCCCACAATAAATTTAACAGTGAATTTTACAAATGGCATGAAATACACTATCATGATGAACAGCAGCATGTTTAGCAAAGATGACTTAGTATAGAGAGATATGTACACCTTTGCCAGGGAATTAATGATCTTTGTGGTAGCTATCAGAATAGAATTTTGAATGACCTTCTTCCTAGCTAATGGAGAAAGGATCATCTGTAAGCCTAGGAATTTCTGAGGCCAGCAGAGAAAGGGGAGGGGATACTATTCCCCGAGGGCAGCCTCCAAGTCACAGATTTAGCTAAGTTAAAGGACAATCCTGACTGCTAGATTCATGTAAGCAATTTAATTAATAAATTTGTTTAATCATGGATAAATAATCCAGGAAGATTTTGCTCCAAAGATTTCAGGAATCAAAAATTATGATTAAATCTTATATATATTAATAATCATTAATATTTAGTGGAGTAAAAATATTTTAAAATTAGCTTTAATATATATATACAACATATGCTGATTAATAAAATAAAATAAAATCCACAAAACAGATTCTTTCTACAATGCCAGACTAAATCATCTCACTTTCATCTTTAAAGCCATCTTAAATAAGTAGCAGCATGCATATATAAATATAATGTCATGTGACACTGACCATATCTATTTTAAATAATAATTGAAATGTCCTCTAGCATCCATGTTCAATAACTTTTTACAGTTAGAAAATGAACCACTTCTTACTTATCTTAAGAAGTAGTCCATTTTCTTATTGTAAAAAGTTACTGAATATGGCAACCAGAGGACAGTTTAATTACTATTTAAAATAGAGATGGTAAATTTCACATGACATTATATTTATTCAATATTAAAATATTTCTTAACATTGTATAATGTCAATAAATAAATATTATGGTATAATAGAAAACCATATCCTGAGTTTTAAATTTCTATGTGAATAGTTTTTATTTAAACATCAGAATTTGTTAATCTCAACCAAACTTCTTCTGCATCAATAAATTGTAATATTTAGGATATTGAAAAGCTTAAAACTCTCTCAACTGAATGCTGTTTAAACAAATGTAAGCCACACCATCAAAATCAGTCACCAAAGTAGGAATAATTTCATTTTCAATTTAAAAAACCATTTTCTAATAAATAATTAAAATTCAAATATATACATTATTCAAAATAAGAAACAATACATAAAATATGGTAAAGAATTGGTCTTATATGTTAGTTTTATTTGATTATTTCCTGTGCTAAGATGAATATTCGGGTGGGGGAGAACTTGAATTTGTTCAAACTTGTGTTTTTTTGAATTTCAACACCTCACCATTGATCTCATTAAAAAATAGCATGTAATATTAGAGCATTGTATTGTTGGGTATGGAAGAAGTTATTGCAGTCTTTTTTAATCATAAGTAGTTGGATTATAACAATATGGCAGTTATTGCATTGTATTAATATGTTGGTCATTCTCTATTTGATAGTTTTGAGCATAATTTTTTTTGTTACATCCATTATTTGAAGTAACAATTAATGTGTGCTTGAAAGTATAAAAGTCAGTCTTAATGACATCCTTTTATAGTAACTAAAATAAATCCTTTACCTAGTTAGATTCTAAAAATTCATTTTGAGGTTTAATAGATAAGTTATTTCTCTGTTTGCTGAGCAAATCAGCTTTCTGTTACCAGTATACAACATAACTCATTTTATATTGGGAGGAAAGGCTGATATTTTTAAAAAAGGTTGAAGCAATGGATCCGGAAGTCCGATCCATGCTTCACAGCTTCCCATAAACATAATTAGTACTGTAAACCTGAATTAAGTTTATAGCCCAATATCAGCAGGGTTTTGCATTAAAGCTAAAATTAATTACGTTTATTAAATGTGTATTTGCATTTAAATGTTTCCTTTTAAATAAATTCCGTTCTAACACTAAATTGCTGTTAAAAAAATTACTTGTAAAACCTATTAATCAAACATATATATATATATGTCAAGCGTATATATATGAGTTAATGCAAAATTCTGCTGAAATAAAATGCTTATTTTATTAAAAGAAATAAGAATATATTTTTCTTTTTAAATCTTGTTAAAATATGGCGTATGATTTTATTTTGAGATAAGCCCACCAACATTTTATAAAGGAATGTATGTTTTTAATTAGTTAGCCCATTCAAGGCAAATTAAAGATGGCCTTTTTTAATTAATAAAAATTCAAAGTTTAAAGAAAGAAATTTAGAATAAAAAAGTAAAAGTTATTTTTAGAAAATGTTACCTTGAAACAAAGGAGTGGGGGGAGGGGCTTATCAAGATCTAAGATCATAAGCAAAACAATAGAAGGTAGCTGACAGAAAGGTATAAATAAGAGAGAGAGAACAAAAGACTTGGCTTTTTTGTTCAGATTTCTCGTTGGGAGAATTCAGTCAGATTTCTCTTTTGATTCATTTTTTGATTCAGATTTCATATATTTCTGATGATTATGATTATAAGGATTGGTTATTGATTAGCTCGGCTCACTCTCTCTGGAGCTTCGCTTCTTCAAGCAGATCCTGTGCTGTGATCTTCTGAGATTTCATTTCTCATGCAGATTTTGCTCCTAAAGTTATTCAACTGTTGTCCTCAAAATCACGGAGAAGTTTCATCATGTGACAAGTTAGAAGTCATATGAATTTGATGGATTCTACCGTGCTTAGTGGTTAGGCAAATAGCTTTGCCTGTCACTGGGGTTCCTAAAACCATCAAAATGCCATAGTATCCAACCTATATTAATCTGAACTCTGTGCCGTGTCTGTGGGACTATTCATGAAAAAATGCTACATGTTTCCATTTTCCTTGTCCGGACAAATATCTCTCGATGGACATATCAAGCCACAAACATCATGGGAACAGGACCAAGGAACCAGGATGGTAATTGTATCTCTCCTCATGAACTATTTACTATTCTACCCTTTTGATCATATCTTTCTTAATTGCATTATTGAATTATATTTCTGAATTGTTTTATGTAATTATATTTTGTAATGTAACTATTTCTATTAGACTAATCTTATATATATATATATATATATTTTAGGTGATCATCTATTTATATTTATATTTAACCCTTTTCCTGCGCTATTCCTCATTGCTAACATGTTATAAATATCATGTTGTTACTATCCGTTTTCATTGACAAATTTGTTTTTCATTAATCCATAGGGGAATAGCAGAGGCCATTAAAACCTTACTAATGTTTAAAAAAGTCATTAATTAAATATTTCATTTAGGTACTTACGGATAATTTGCCTGATGACGTATTACCCTGAAGGCATACCGGTCTAATGTTGCGATTTTTAAGATAACGTCTCCAAGTGATCTGCAGACACATCTACTCGATAAGATGTGCCCGCATATCACGTGAACACGTCACGTTAAAAAGCGCAACATTAAACCGGTATACCTTCAGGGTAATACGTCATCGGTTGAGCATGTGATAAAAAACAAAAGGAACACCAGCATGCTTCTTCTTGGTCCTGGAAAAAAATACAAAAAAAAAAAAAATTTGTGAAAATTTAATACGGTGAATACAAATATAGTAACACAAAATTATTTAAAATGTACCCAACAAATTAGTGAAAATTTACATGCATGAAATACAAAATAAGGTCAATACAAAATAAAAAAATAAAATTATTGAAAATGTGCCGTTAATGGCGATCACAGCGCGGAGCGCTGGAGTTGTTGGGGGGGGGGCCCTGGGTGTTTTTGCCAAGCGAAGCTTGTAGTACAAGATATAAAATACAAAATATAGCCAATGAATTTACGAAAAATAATTTGATATTTGTAGAAATATTAACCCAAAAATACAAAACCCAACAAATTAGTGAAAATTTACATGCATGAAATACAAAATAAGGTCAATACAAAATAAAAAAACAAAAAATTATTGAAAATGTGCCGTTAATGGCGATCACAGCGCGGAGCGCTGGAGTTGTTGGGGGGGGGGCCCTGGGTGTTTTTGCCAAGCGAAGCTTGTAGTACAAGATATAAAATACAAAATATAGCCAATGAATTTACGAAAAATAATTTGATATTTGTAGAAAAAAACCCAACAAATTAGTGAAAATTTACATGCATGAAATACAAAATAAGGTCAATACAAAATAAAAAAATAAATTATTGAAAATGTGCCATTAATGGCGATCATTCGCTAATTTTTATTTACAAAATAATTTGATATTTGTAGAAATATTAACCCAAAAATACAAACCCAACAAATTAGTGAAAATTTACATGCATGAAATACAAAATAAGGTCAATACAAAATATAGAAACAAAAAATTAGTGAAAATGTGCCGTTAATCGATCACATAAAAATTGCCATTAATCGCGATCACATGCCCTACTTTTACATACATTGGCTAATGAATTTACGAAAAATAATTTGATATTTGTAGAAATATTAACCCAAAAATTATTTACAAATTAAATGTAATTAAGTGGAAGTTTGATAATTGAAGAAATATATAAAAAAATTTTTTTTTAAATTTAAAAAAAATAAAAAGTTAATGCGAATCTACCATTAATCGCCATCTTGTATAAAATGTGGTGTAACACGATGTAGTTTCTACAAGCATTTGGTAATTTTAAAAACGGACTGTATATTGGTAATTTGGTAATTTTATTAAAAAAATTATTGAAAATTATTTACAAATTCATTGAAGAAATATTAACAAAAATTGTTTGTACATTTAAAATAAAGATTTAATGCGAATAGCATTAATGGTGACGTACTTTTCATGCATTTGGATTACTTATTGTCTATATTCAATAATATAATTAATTCTAAAATTATAATTATTATAAAAAAAATTAAAATTACTTACAAATAGCGTTAACTGTGGAGGACTGAATTGGGATATATGTTCTAAAATTGCAGCGCTTGTCGACTGCCTCCACATAAACTCGCTCAAATATGAGTCCAGGTGCTGACGTGCTGGAAAAAAATCACTGTTATCAAGTGGATAGCAAAATCACAATAGATAGAAAAATCAAAAAATTTCCAAAATCTCTCTCCGAATTTTAAATCTCGCGGTTAAAAAAAAAAAAAAATTGACTCTCTGATGGATTAATCACGCCAGTCACTTCGTTGCCATGACATGCATACAAAGATCGGCGATGCCTACCGGAAGGGAAACCGGTGGGTCAAATACGTCATTTTCTTTCAATGCTTTATTTTACTTTTCCAATGATCCAGGCATGCAAAACACATATTTCATAGTACTTTTATGCACATTTAACTCTTTAGTTCCATCAGTGTTGTCCATTGTCTCTCCCCTGATGCTAAGCTTGGGCCGGGTGAGAAAATAATTTATGCATGTCTCAGATAATGTTGTTGGTTCATAATTAGACTCGATAATAGGTGAAGAGGGCAGAGGTCATAGTATTCTTGATTTAATATCTCACATATGGGTGGCCTTGAGGTACTTTTGCCTAGTATTCAAACTGAGTTAAACCAACACACATCATCTGACTGGCACAAGGTGAAGTCATATAAATTCAACATTGACTACATTACAATATCTTTGCTGCTATCAATCACTTTATAATTATTTTGAAAGGATAATACAGTAATCAATAGCATACAATTATCAATAGTGATTAAGAATTATCATTTTGTTGTAATATTTATTGTCTAATTATTTACATTTGATCAAAGAATATATATTTTTAAATTAATGAATGTGATTTATCTAAGGATCTTATGGCATTGTGGTGCACCTGCCTACTATTTTCATGGTCTGATGTGATTCCAAGATATTTGACCCTTGGAAATTATTTCAAGTCACAATCATGATTAAGATTTTTTTAAAATAATCAATGGATTCTATATAATGAATAGTCAGTTAATGGATATTCTAGGGAAGGATTCCATATTAATCTGGTTTGAGAAAATGCGATCTATTAGTGGTAAAAACAAAAGTCTTGATTTTAATGTAATGCTTTCTTTGAGATTGATCGAAAATAGTACATTCTTATAAAAACTGAGATTACAAGTTCTTTAAACTAAAATAAAGTTAGAATGGAAAAATGATAAGATTTAATTTTCTCATGTTTTTTTTTAATAAGTATTGATTTATTTTAAAGATTCACATTTCTTAAATGATAATATGAAAATAATAATGTGAATAAATTTATAATTTGTTATAACTAGTTGCAAAATAGAGAAAAGTATAATATAAAATAAATACTTTTTTTTATTTTCTCTCGTCAATGATTTTATCTACCAGTTTTAATTTTGAGAAAAACATACTAAATATTTTTATCTGTTCAGTAAGATATTGGTGAGTTTTAATTTTAACCTTTAAAAAGTGATAAGAGAAATGAATAGATAAAATTTTATCTTTATCAGGTTTTAAAAGAAAATAAAAAAATAAAGTTTTAACATTTTGTTGAGAAATTTTGTTTTAATTAATTAGTTTTTTTTCTTTTCTCTTTATCTCTATGGAACAAAAGAGTAATGCTGTTCAAATCAAATGTAATTAAAAATTATTTTGTTTTTTTGACATAAAAGAAAAAATAACTATAGAAGAATTTTCTTTATGATTGGATTTTTTTAATTAAAAAAGGAAATGAAAATAACCAAATAACCTTTTGTAAAAATAGACTCAGCTTTTCAGGGTTTAATGTCTGAGATAAGATGTGATTGGATGAATACAGGATTGTTCCAAAAATAATGTATGGGGAATTTTAAAGCAGTAGACATCAGTGCCTTATGAGGAACAGTTATACTTGATTTACCTGTAGAAGAAAATGGTAGCAGTTGTTCAGATGTGAAGAGCATAATAAGAAATATTTTTTTTAGTCTGAAATAAGACTCATCTCACTACTACTTTAGAAAAATGTTTGTTAAAATGGATTTGAGGAAAACCATATGGTAAATTTTAGCTAGAAGCTGAGCATCATTAAACTTCATCATATAACCTAATCATTAAAAGAAAATAAAGAAGACTCTTGAAGTAATATGCAACAAGTCTTATTTCCATCCAAAAGCATGACTGTCTTATTATATATGTTATCCCAATATTCAAGTTATATTTAAAAATGGATAGATTCAGATTATATGAAACTTGAAAATATTCTATTGTAAAAGTGGATTAATTTAACTGTGTACATTACCATGGAAATATTGTTTATGGAGAAGCTCACAAGATAACCCAACATAATGAAATTGAAAATTACAACCATTAAAGGTCTTAAGAAATAAATTCATGGTAAAAATGTAATTTAGCAAGTTTACATCTACATTTATAGATATTTATTGATGTAATAATGTTAATGAATAATTGTTAGTATTTTTTTAATTGAAACATGTGTTTTTTTATCTTTATTTTATTTTCCCTCCAAAATGTAAATGTATAAGGACCTTTACATTTTTATAAGAAAAGGAAAATTGGGTTTTAGCTAACTTAATTTTTTTTGTTTTTATGAAATTTCACTTTACAATGTTAATTATTAAAAGAGAAATAATTCTGTTTTAAAATAAAGATTAATTACTTTAATGAATAAGAGTTATCAACTGTTAATCATATTTGCTATATGCACTTATATGTTTTTGTGAAAATGTATGAGAGTTGGAACAGTCATATATCTTTTTTCAATGATTTTTATTTATTAGTTAATTTATTAAATAACTGTTAGAAAAGTAATAGTGTTAAATTCTTTATTCCTTAGCTATTTGTTCTATGAATGGGCAGTATGTGTGACTTGATATCATATTATCACTGCATTTTAGGGATTTGTATATTATCCAAATAAGGCTATTTCCAGTTCAAATATATTAGGTATATACATGTATATTTTCTCTTGGTCACAGTTCCAGGGCTCCTTGTGATTTTGAGCTACCTCTAGAGCAATAATGATTAATTTATTTATTATGGGTACTTGTGCTTAGGCATCCAGGTAATTCTCTGGGCAAAATCAAGATCACTTTTAAAGTCCATTCACTGCATATTATATTTTTAGAGAACATTTAATTTATAGTTAGCCTGTATACTCATGGTATTCTATGACCAGAGCATTGGTGATGATCAGCATATGTCAAAATCCCAGCATTATGTTTTATTATGATTAACAGATTAGCACTTAAGAATGTGCATGCAAAGGAGTGTTGTATATTATGCCCTAAATTTAGCATTAGCTAATGAGCCTCTTTTAATTAAATCCAGTTACAAGAAATGATTGTTGATGAATTAATTATTCTCGTGTAATGCTGGTGGTGCAGTTTGTAAGTTGTAATTATTTGTATAATTTCACTTATATTTTATTCCAATGCTGTCTGTTTTTATTCACTGTATTTATTTTATTAAATGCTGATTCTCATGCACATTTTTAAATATTTTATTCATTTGTATTTCCTTTTATATTTATTTTACATTTGTATTCAATGGGTACCCTATATGTCTGTATTGTTACAATATGTAAGATTAGCTAAAATAAATATTATAAACAAAAATCTAAAACAAACTCCACAAAATTTAATATACTAATATAAAAAAGTGAATTATAATTTATAGCCAGCTTACATCATATTTGTCATCCTGAGTAGTGTTTAACAGTTGCATTTAAAAAAAAAAAAATCAGTAATATTTTATAATTATTGTTTTAAAATAAATTTATTAAACATAGTAACATAGTAATGTACAGTTAAACTTTATAAAAATTTACATAACATTCAGAATGAAACTTGAAAAGGTCAATGCAGAGAAAAGGGTATCTTAATAAGATTAAGAGGAAAATAAAACTTTCACCCAAGTATCATCATGTAGACTCACAGGTGAAAGCAGAGAGTCTTGCTGCTTGACTTGATCAAGAAGCTTAATAAAGACACTTAGAGCTGAGTCCTGAGAATGACCAAAGATGAGCCTGCAATGCGTCAACCATAAAGAAAATGTTATAAAGATAGATAATCTTATTGCTGCAAACGATCCCTTCTTAAGAGTATTAGAAACAGAAAGAGCATCCCTAAGATCCAGAGAGACATTCGCAACAATAAAGTCCCTAATCGACTTAAGAGCAGGACAAATATAGAAAATATGGAGTATTGTCTCATCATATAATCTACACAACTGACACTGAGATGAAATCCTAATGAAGCCTCTGCTGGTCACTAAAAAATAACTTGTTGGGAGAGCATTTAAATTCAGTTTAAATACAAAATCAACATGTCTTGCTTCAATGAAAAGAAGTTTCATTTTACGCAAGAGAACTTTATTTGAAACACCTAATGAAGTCAAAAGAGGAGTATAATGTGGAAATTTTAATTTATAAACATCCCAGAATGTCAATTTCCCATCAAGTGCAACTTGAACCGAGGGTATCGACTTAATAACTGACTTCCATAAATCAGCAATCCAATAACTTGAAAATGGAGGTGGCGTATCTGTAGGATCAATAACCAAAGGAAGGGATAACTGAGCAAGCTTTAGACAAGTTACACGAAGAAAAGATATAGATCTCTGGAGATATAGAGTTGAGACCGAGTGCAAACCTAGACCATTTAAAAGCTTTGGCATTTGAATTTTAGCAATACTGATGGCTACCACCTTGTTTTTCCAAAATAATTTTGAACAAAGCGAATTTATAGCCCTCTCAAAATGCTTCGTTGGCCTAATAATTGGTAAATAATAACTAAGCCTTGAATAGACCAAAGAGTTCAAGAGTGTAACCTTACCCATAAGTGAAATGTTTATATTGACAAGTGATGCAACTATCCTTTTTGTTTTATCAAGAATAATATTTTGAATCTGCCTTGTAATTACTGAATGAGATAAAACTATTGGAAAGCCAAGGAAAGACTGAGGCTTGGCTGTGAAAGTTGAAATAATTGACAAACCAGATTTAATTTTCCACATTGCAGATTTTGTAACATTAATATGAAGATTAAAAGTATTAGAAAAAGAGTCCAATATTTGCAACAAAGCTGGAAGAAAAGATTTATCAGGAAGAAAGACAGAGACATCATCAACATAAGAAATATGATGAATAGTCTGTTTAAGAGCAGGAACATAGATACCAGGCAGTTTAGATTCTATCTGTAAAAGTAACGGATTTAAATATGTAATAAAACATAATGTGGCAAGAGGAGATCCCTGTGGCACTGAGAGATGTGGATGAAAACCATCTGCAAGTTTACCATCCAATGAAGTAAAGATGGACCTGTTAAGTAGAAGATTGGCTATAATACGGACATATGGAGTAGGAACCTGATAATCCCGAAGAGTCTGAAACAAAACAGAAGGCAGAACACAATCAAAGGCTGATGTGAAGTCCAGTTGAATGACCACAGGTTTTGATTTATTATGACGCCTAATATACTCAATAAGAAGAAGAAAAAGCTGAACAGCTTCAGTTGTTGAATGACCCTTCTTTGCAAATTGAAATTTTGATAAATGAAGATAAATATTATTTTGTATATGATCTTTAACAATAGATTCAATAGTCTTTATTAAAAGAGGTGTCATAGAAATAGGATGAATATTAGATAATGGAGAAGGAGTTAATTTCTTCTTAAGAAAAGGGACCATCGCCACCGGATAGAGATCAGGAATATTCACAAAATCATTAGCTAGAATATCAACCATATTACGAACTATTGGAGCTGTAAAAAATGAAAGATGAAGAAGGACAAACCTGGGAATACCATGAATCCCAGGATGTATATTGTCTGGAAAAGAATTTAATTTTTGAATAATCATAGTTTCAGTTATATTATGACTAGAATCAAGCTCAGATTCATTCCAGATGTCACCAATTCTAAAAGGCAACATTTGAAGCTTATTTTTGAAATGATTACATAGTTCAAGCAACATAATAGGGCCAGAACATACTTTATTTCCTGTGTCAATCATTAATGGAGTAGGTCTAGAATAAGCACCTAAAGCCCACCTAATATAACTTCGTGTCCAGTTATGATGATTTTGAAGAAAAATTTTAGACCGTTTAATAGCCACATAATGAGCAAGAGATTTCTGTATATCATGATACTGCACTTTAAGTTGCATAATATTTTCTATGGTAGAATCAAAAGAAGAAAGATTAGAAAGTTTGGATGAAATATCATCCAATTGCTTAAGTAAAAACTTTGGACCTTTTGTCTTTCTAGTATAAGAATTAATAATAGAACTGAGAATACCAACAAAAGAAGACCATGCCAATATGGCAGGTAATGAAAGAATATCCACTTTTCTAAAAAGAATATATGCCTCCGAAAAAATTGAAGCAGGAGCTGTTAATCTATTTAAGAGCCTTATTGTAAGAGAACTATGAGACTGAGCAACAAAGGAAGTATCAATCAACAATGCAACATGCATAGCCAAATGATCTGAGAAAGGAACAACCTGAAGCTTTGCTGAAATGTCAAGGTGAAGTTCAGGAGAATAGTAAAGAAGATCAATTAAAGAAGTGGTGTGATGAGTATAAAAGGAAAATGCATTAAGAGGAAAACATCCTTCACCAGATAAAAATACTCTATTAAAAAGATGTAGGAATTTATTATTAAAATGCATGTAACACATATTGAAATCACCAAGAAATATAGTTGGATAAGAATTTGAAGACAAAAGAGAATTAATTTTATTAAATGTAGAATGAGCAAAGAGGAACTCACTCTTAACATATAAATAAATGATATTCAGAGTAAAACTTCCAAATGTAATATTGGTCATCAAAAAATTATGATCCAAGTGCATGATTTTGATATCATTAAAAGCAAGATGCTTACTGACAAGCAAAGTGACACCAGATGAAGCAGATATATTAGGAACATAATAAAATGAACCAAGATTTTGCATTAAATCACGAATTCGATAACTGGAATGATTATGTAGCTTCGTCTCTCCGAAGCATGCAATATGAAAATTGCATTTCTGAAGCCAATGCATTATAGCATAAACTCTAGAAATAGAATTTAAACCTCTAACATTAACAGCAATAACATTAAGCAACATAATAATATATATATATATATAAAATGAGAAAATATTAATGCAAATCATCTGTGAAGAATTCAGGTATAAGATTAATTTGTGAATTGGGATCAGAAGTATGAGATATTGGAGATGAAGGACCGTTATTTAAAGTAAAAATAGAATCATTTTGAGGAGAAGGTGACAGCGAAAGATCTAACTGCTGAGAACTTTTATCTCCCGACCATTTACTTTTTTTAATGTCTTTTTTCCTAGAACTCTTTGAATGTCTAGTCAAATTAGTTTTCAAGACAGAGGGTGCAGTATCAGAATCAGGATTAGAAAAATTATTTTCAAATTGTGACTCTGAAGAATCATAAATCTTCCTTTTATTGTTAGAAGAACTAATATCAGTTATAAGTGCTTGATCTTGCAAAGATGAACAACCAAGAGTAGACTGAATATTAAATATATTCTCCTTCAATAACATATCCTCATTTTGAACTGTATGAGATGAGTCAAGTGATGAATGAGTAATGTCAGTCAGAATAGAAACAACAGACCCATTGACCTTCTTACTTAAATCAGTAGAAACTTGTAGTGGAGGTGAAAAGGTAACATCAGAATGTTGCTCAGTAATATGTTCACTCAAATGCTGCTTTTGCAAATCTTGCAAAACTTTAAGACTACATCTATGAGTACGTGTTTTCTTAAGCTTACAAATATTGCAAAAGCCCTTTGGACAATCTTTAACAAGATGAGTCCTCTCCTTACAAACAAAACATTGAGGTTGTAAACCTTTGATAGAGATATATATTGGACCTTTATCTGTCTCTAAAGTAGACAGAATATGACAGACAACATATTAAATAAACAATATAACTGTGTTAACATACATAAATTATGAAACATTGGCCATTCATGTAGGAACATTAATATTGTATTTTATTTTTTAAAATTTTAATTGTTAAATTCTATACAGGGTGACCTACATGCTATAAGTTTGCTATATCTATTTTTTTATTGATATATTGAATATTGTATAGAGTTTAGTGTACTTTTTTGCTTATTATATATATATGTGTGTGTGCATTCATGCATGTGTGTATGAATTTTACACATGAACATGAAGAATGTAAAGCATCATTCAAAATAATTGTTATATACCAGAGAATTTACTAAATGTGACAAGAAAAAAGATCCATTTATTCACATATTGAAAACAAAAAGAGCTTAAGTAATGTAATAATTAATCCATCTACCTGTTTTACCAGGGTCTGAAAATGTTTTGCCTAGTTTCTATAAAAGCCCAAGAAATAGACCACATATGAAATGCATGGATGAAATAATGAAGTATCCTGGAGTGATATGGAGAAGAGATGTTAGAGATTAGAGAATATGGATTGAACTTGAAGAGAGCTTCATCCTGCAGTGGATTGATAAGGGCTGAAAATGATAATGATGATTCAAGCTTAGAATATTGTCTTCATAAAGCAGGTTAAAAACCAATCTAGCTAGTTGTATAATATCATTGGCTAGTCAGTGATTGTCTAGAATTTGTTTTCTCTCATCAGCCAGCAAGTAATGAAGTTAGAGAGTACTGTCTTCATTTTCATGTTGTTGTTTTTATAGGAAATTTTGGAGAAGCTTTTGATTAGTAGGTCTTTTAAAAAATATGCTGTTTTATCATTTTTTATATATGTATAGAACCCCTCTCCTTCTCCATACACATGCTAACCAACCTTACTCCCTAATAAAATTTAAATCACACCAAGCAATAAATGTGCAAGTAACAAACTGTCATCTATGATATTATAATAACTAACCAATCAGCTTCTCCGGAATGATTCATTTCGTGGCTTACAATACCGCCGTAAAGTACCCTGATAACATTCCAATGTAATTTCCAAAGCTCTTATTTATAAATACCTTTCATAAGACTCATTAGATTTTATAGTGTGAAATCACATCATAACGTCTTTAAATATTAAGCTTTTAAGCATTATGATAAATTAGCACATATATATTCCGGCATATATTAATTTATGCTCACAGTCATTTAATTTTTTTTTAGTATAAATTATTTTGAGTTCAAGTAATTATTATCTTAATGTTGTCATTGTAACATTATAAATGTTATATTAGCGACACACTACTGATTTAGAAATTTTTTTTTCTTTTCCAATATTGTTTGTTTGTATGTCAATAATAACATAAACATTAGATAGTTTTAATGTAAAGTTTAAATTAAAGAACAGTTAATTGAAAAACAAGGTTGGTGAAGAAATTAGTGAATGTATGTTTGTTTTACAGAATTTATTTGAAATGTTTGGTAATTTAACTACCTTACTCATTTCAAGCTTTACGATTTGCGCAGTTAAGGTTGACAAAACTTGTGTAAATAAATGAATATTTTTATTTGTTTTATTTTATTTAAATACATTATCAAACATTAAAAAATGATTTGGAAACGACTGTATTAAAATGATATTTGTTTAACATTCTGTAAGCAGAATGATATTAGAATATTTCATTTTAATTTTTTTTAAAAATATGTTAATGTTTTCTCAACATCAGGATAAAAGCAGAATAAATAATTTAAAGAGAAATTATTGTATTGAAGGTTCGATATTATGCCCCTACTTAGATGTAAATCCAACTTATATAAATTTAGAATTATATAAACATTCTATATAGAGAGAGTATGAAACATTTTAAATAAAATTGATATGTAAATCAATACACTTTAACTATTGTTTTGTTTTTTGCCCCGTGAACATCTCTTCTAATATATTTTTGCCTTTTTTAATTAAAAAAAAATATTTTCATAATTAATGTTTAATGATTGATAAACATCTGAATGAAAATTTCACTTATGTAATAATTCAACTTACACAAAGGATCATGGAATGCTTCACTTGGATAAGATGAGACCATATTATAAAGTTAAGACTTTACATAAGTCTGAGCTGAAAGAAAGAGTTGATATAAGTAATGAAGAGTTTAGAAGATCACTGAATATTAGAAATGTTAAATATAAAATGAAAAAGATAAGATGACATTAGTTTGGATACATAGAAAAAAATGACACAAATTTGTGAGTTTGCACCACTTTGTCTAGAAAAGATTATTCAGAAATTGAAAATTAACTGGAATTAACTACCAGGAGTTATTTGTTATTCAGTACCAAAAATGATGGATTTGAGCTTTAATTTGAGGATTGTCAACTCGTTAATCCATTGCTCTATCACTGCACTAAACCTTGTAAAGCAGAAAAATCAATACAAACATGGAAGAAGAGTTTGACAAAAAATCTAACATTTGTGGATGCTGATTGAAAGGTTACATTGAAATGATTATAGCAACAACATTTGTGATATTAATCCATAGTTCATAGTATAAGGCAAAAAGAAAAATTGTTTTTTAAAAACTACAAGTAATAAAGGAAGCAATAAATTACAGTAGCAAAGAGAGTGGTTTTTTTTTGTATACCAAGTCTATTACTGTGTATTTATATTACATTTAATAACTATCAAAACAAATGTTTTTAAAAAAGTTTTCTATTAAAAGCAGGGTCAGTACTTTTATATCATGCTGTGATGGTTGTCTGATTAGTTGTATGCATGTGTACCATTTTGAATAGTGTTTGTGCTTGCATACCATTGCATACCAATTACTTAACACATTTTGTTCAAACAATTTATATTTAGAGCTATATGATAAACTTTAATGAATTTTAAGTAAATTCTCTTTACTTGTATTTCCACCATTTAATAACTTTATTTAAATATTCCAAATACATTCAATTGTTAGTAATGGCACACATGTTTTCAATACATATTATTTTCCCTTTTTCTTCAGGTGTTGCTGGTCTGACTAGTGATAGTATTAACATAGGAATCAAACTTGGATCCTTAGATTCTTGAACACTAAATTTTAAGGTAATATCTAACCAACTGAGCTATCCTGCCAAAGGTAACAGCCAGTAGAATTTCATGTAATTATTTATGAGGTTCATCCTGATTTCTCCACTTTTTTCTAAGAGCCAAGTTGATTAGTGGTTTCCATACATTACTTATAGTCACACTAGTTGGCTTAAGGCATTGTTTGCCATTGTCATATAAGCAGTTTCTTTAAATTTTTTTCTTTGTACCTTTTTTTCTCTAGCTAATATTTTTGTATTTTCCCAATTGAACATATATTCATTGTTACATACATGGTCTACTAAATTAAATACATCTGTTTTCTCTCTCCTAATCATTAGTTTGTGTTCTTGCAAGCACTTTTCAATGACTGGTTTCACAAATATATTTTCTTCCACATTCAGGATTTCAAGTTTAGGCTTTGTAGATTGTTTTCTAAAAATAAACTTACTGATGAAGACTTGACAAGAGTTTATCAAGCAGTAAGAAAATCATATTCTACATTATATGGAAAAATGAAAGTATGTCAAAAGAAGAAACTTGCTAACCTACATGTACATATCAAAAATCATCATTTACCATGCAGTGCACCAGTTTAATCTGTTAAAAATCTCAGTTCTAAACATCTAACACATAATGAAATTTCTGTTCTTGAAAAGGTATTAAACTTTGCCAAAACCATTTAATATCCCTTCATTAGATATAATGGCAGCCACCAAGGAAGTCTCTCAAAAATTAATTCTAGATGACAGAATAACACTGAAGAATAAATAGAACACTTGACAAGTAACAAAAATTGAAGTCAAATATATCCAATGGTGATACAAAAGCAAATAAATCTCTTAAAGTAAATAAATAGACAATTATTCTACCTGCTGACAAAGGCAATGCAACAGCTGTAATGAATACAGCTGATTATGATGGCAAAATACAAGAATTCCCCACAGCAGCCCAATGTAGAAAAGTAGCAAAAAATCTGAGTGCAGAAATGAAGTTGCAAGCATTACCCAGAAAGCATTACAGGTACTTCAGTGATTCAGAAAAAAGTAAAATAAGATCATATTTCAGTAAATTGATCATTTTTATGGTCATCTTAAAATCCATAAGGTTCATGTTCCATTACAACTTATCTTTAGTTCTAAAAATTCACCTTGCCAAAATTTGTCAAGATTTTCTCTCCTTTGGCATACAAAAAATCAGTTCTTTGTCAGTGATTCTAGACACTTTGTAGGATTAATTAAGAACATAAAAATTGAATCTAATAAGCTTTGATGTGGAAATTTATTCACAAATGTACCATGTGAAGAAACATGGTAAAAAGAAATATTAAATGTTAATAATAGTTTACAAACCAGAACAACTCTTCCTATTGATAATATAAAGGAACTATTAACATTTTGCATAAAAACAACCTACTTTCAATATAACACAAAATTCTTTCATCAAAATCAAGGAATGGCCATGGGCTCACCATTGTTACCCCTGATTAGCAGTATTTACATGGAAGAACTTGAATTCACAGCTATAAAATCCCCATACCCACCTAATGTTTGGCTTCACTATGTAAATGATGCATTTGTTGTATGGCCACATGGTGAAGAACTAGTACAAACTTTCTGAAACACATCAATAACATATTCCCTTCAATTAAATTCACAATAGATTCAGAACAAAAACAAAAATTGGCACTCTTAGATATTCTTGTGACAAATCTCTCTCATGGCAAAATTAAAACTACAGTTTACAGAAAACACACATACATATAGGAAAATACTTAGCCTATACATCCAATCACACCAAAACCACAAAATGTGGAGTTATATTATCACTATGGAGCAGAGCAAAAAAATATTGTTCACAAACCAGTGATTTGGAAAAAGAAAAGATCTATAGAGAACAAACTCTTATGAAAAATGGTAATACATCAGTTGTTATTAAGAAAAGCTTAAATAGACAACAAAAGAACCATCAAAAGAAAAACAATTATTAGTACTGTAGTGTACCCATTGATACCAAAATAGCAGACACGTTAAGGAAAATCTGCATTCAGTATAACATCAGAACAGCTTTCCACAACCATACCACACTACCATAAATTCTAACATCTAAAAATCCTAAACTTGAAATGCTGAAAAGAAAAAACTGCATCTATGTAATACCATGTGAATGTGGAAGAATGTATATTGGTGAGATCAGTCATTCCATTGAAAAGTGCTTGAAAGAGCACAAACTGATGATTAGAAAAGAGAAAACAGATATGTCTAAGGTATCAGATGATGTATGTACTATTGAAAATATGTTCAGTTGAGAAAATACCAAAATATTGAAGAAGAAAAAGTACAAAGAAGAAAATTTAAAGAAGCTGTTCACATGACAATGGTAAAAAAATCCTATTAGTATATCTAGTATAAATTATATGTAATGTATGGAAACCACTAATCAACTTTATTCTTAGAAAAATCAGGAGGAACCTTATAGATAAGTATATGAAATTTCTACTGATTGTTGCCTTTGACAGGATGACTCAGTGGGTTAGGGCATTACCTTAAAATTCTATACTGAAGAATCTAAGGGTCCAGGCTTAATCCCATGCAAGTACTGTCACTGGTCTGGCCAGAAACACCCAAAGAAGATGGGAGAATCATATCTTTCAAAATATTGTGCATATATTGAACTGTGTGCTACTAGTATCAATTGAATGTATTTGGAATATTTAAATAAATTTAAATTTTTCTAAAGGCATTCAATACTAGTATTAGATGGTAGAAATAGTCCAATATATAAATACAACTAAAACACTATCATTACAAACGTTCAGGAATTCCCTTTACTGCTTCTAAAATCATACAATTTCTTGTTATTGCTTTACAATTTATTAATTGTTGATATTATGATTATAGTATTTACCTAATGGCTTTATTTCTTAGGAGTTTATAAGAAGTTTGACCATTGGAGGTGTGTGATTTGGACTTGATCCAAGAACCTTGTACTCTAGAGTTTGGAATTCTACCACTTGATTAAACCAAGCAGGTCAAACAATAATGTTTATAAACATGCTAAAATGAAATAACATAGAAGAGTACTAATTATAGTGAAGGATAATTAAATATTAAGATTTCATAAGATATTAATTTTTAACATTTACAAAAATATAGCTGTGATATTATACTCTTTAAAGATTTTTTTATTATTTTATAAACAGAAAAACAAATTTTAATAATAAATTGAATTAAAAAATATGTTACTAGTAATTATAATCATTATTAAACAGTTTTGTTAAGGATCTCATTAAAATATATAATGAAGCTTTAAATATTGTGATAGTAGGATGAATTAAAGATGTGACAAATGATGATAAATTACAATGATGATGAAGAAGTGTTATCACTTAGTCATAGCACCTTACTGTCTTTGAATAAAGAACATAAATATGTATGCCTACATATATATTATTAAAAAATCCTCTGGTAGTTTTAGTTATATTCTGTATTGATCCAAGAACCTGCTGCCTAACCTCACTGAGGAAACATGGAGTCAATTAGATATTTAACAATGACCATGTACATAATTTATTCATGACACTCAAACTTTACACTCCATGGGATTTATATGCCAACATAAATCATGTCTGATAAGTAACATAACATAAAATTTTACTTTTACTCCTATACTCATCATCTAATTTAATAACAACTCAGTCTTTAATGTGTCTTGATGTAATCCACTCTCATGCCACAATTATGACTAATGGTTTTTGGTTTACAATGATAAGGTATTTGCACAATGAATATTTAGTTTTAAAATATGATGTTATACTATTGATTAAATGAGTTTTTATCATTAAAACTGTGAGATGTTGAAAGTTACTCACTTCATATTATCACTTGTTAATATACATTGCTTATCATTTATTCAATTTAATATATGTTATTTGTTAAACAAACATGATTTTACAATTTAATTTATACAATGCTCTGGTATTCAATCTCATTATTAGTCCACTGCTTATTTAATATGTTTAATTCTTCATGATTTATACTTACCAATAGTACAAGACTGATCACAGCTGATTGTAAACAAGAACTCTGTATATTTAACTTTTTGTGCAAATAAAGATTATTTTGGAAAAAAAAAACTTTATTAACATTCTAAGTTTACATATGTGTGCTTGTGTGTGTGTGTAGAATTTTAGGAAAATCCCACTTCCAGGTTTGAAAAACATGCTTAATGTCTGTTAGACTGCCTTTAATATTTCTCAATTAAAATTATGTATTAATTAAGATAAAAGAATAGAGTACTTTGGTATTATCCCATCACTGAAGCTTGGCAGTTTTTTTTTAATTTTAATTATACATCTTCATGGGCCCCCAATAAATATTGCAAATAAAATGGCTGACTAAAAGCTGACATATTTAGTTACAATCCAAACATTGCACTTGTAAAACTTATCATTATATTATTATTATAAAAATAAAAGAAATTACACAAAAGTTGATAATTAATTGTAATTAAAATAAATTTAAACTGCAATAAACAAAATAACTATTGTGGGTTATTCATGTCAGCAGCCTGAAATCCCTAAATGCCTGCAAAATTGCCATAAATACATCTTCTTTGTGCAGTCACCACCACATAAGTTCTACATTTTTGGAAATACTCCATTGCATAGTTTTCTGTCTATAGAAGATTGCAAATTTTAATCCTTTTTAAAAAATGTTAGTGAAAAAACATGTTTAGAATGTGTTGACATTTGTACATTATAATATACATAATAAAAATTAATTAAATCTTATGAAAAGAATTTATAAAAGATTTATTAATATTTTTTAAAAACTTAATAGAAATTTATATAATTAAAAAAAAGACAAGCTGTAAAGCTTGGATGACAGGATAATACATAAGTACCAATAAGAGCTTTGATTTCATCATTTCCTAACTACCATTTTAGTAGCATTCTCAAATTTCTTTGCTTCAGCATTTTCCACACTAATCTTCATATTTTAATTATCTATTTTTTACAGAAATTTTGTCTTTTTATTTTTTACTTCACATCTAACTTATATCCATCCTCCCCCCCCCCCCTCATAAGATCAAAAATAAATTGCTTTTTCTTGTTTTATTATTATTATCCTTGCATCCTAAAATGTAAACAGAATATATTTTTATAACTATTTTATCTAAAGAGACAGATTTTGACTCACAATTATGATATCATTCTCCCAGATAAATACATTAATAATTATTTTCAGTCAGTTACCAGATCAGAAATTATCACTTTCAGCCTAAATATATGTTTTTAATTTTAATAAATATTACCAAAATCACACTTTTCTTTATTTTGCTATAATATCCTATAAATACATTTTATCCAAACCACTTCAAACATTTTTAGCAAAACTCTTTATTTGTACATATACATACACCTACATTTTTTTAAATATATTTTATGTTGTTTTTAGTTTTTTATTGTTTACATTTTTTATAGTGTTATTATATAGTTATGTATTTTAGTTTGTTCATTATATCATAGCTCTGAAGATGACTGCAGGTCAGTCGAAACATGGGTGTATGTATATATACAAATAAAGAGTTTTGCTAAAAAGTGTTTGAAGTGGTTTGGATAAATTGTATTTATTTTTAATTTTAATTGAATCTATAATTAATAAACATGATCATGTACAATAATTAATTCAACTTCATCTTTCTTTCACATGTAATATCTTAAAGGTATCAACAAATTTCCATTTAATGAGAATAAAGTATATGGGGGCGGGTTATTGTTATATTTGCATCTTATATTGTGCCGGTCAAAATCGTGTATTCATTCAACAAGACCAATAATCCAAGCAAAAGTACCTTGAATCCAACCATGCACAAGATACATGTCAGGACAAGGATGAATCCTAACCTATTTGCCTAAACTATTGCCTCTCTGACTAATGGATAACGTTTGTGATGACACTAGCAGTGCTTGGTTTTATTCCGTCCCAGCTGGAGGTCATGGTTCACATAGACTCAAAATAATAAAGGGTTTATATGAAAAATTAATGATTTAATGGATTCTGACGATTGCAGAATGGTACAGATATGATTTGATCGATTACTAATGGTTTGAACCGTAATAATGATAATTCTTTCTGGCAACATTATAAAGAAGTGAATTTAAATCAAGGAAATATTTAAATAAATAGAGTAATTAACCTTAGAGATTGGGAGTGATGACAAACTAAGCTTATTTAAAATAACAATATTATAGGAATTTATTAAGGAATTTAGTACAAAATAAGTTATCTTTGTTTATACAACTTGGTTATTTTCTTTAATTCGTTTTGATGCGGCTTTGACAAACAATGTAAAAGTTTGTTAATTGGTCGGCAAAAAAAACCAATCAGCAATAAAATATTATTAGCCCTCTCCAAGATATTACAAATAAATCTGTTTGTATATATTAGGAATTTATTAAGAATTAGTACAAATAAGTATTTGAGTATATGTTAATTTAAGGGTTTTCTAATTCGTTTTGATATGGCTTGACAAACAATAAAAGCTGAAAGTAATTGGTCGCAAAAACCAATTGAAAAATAAAATATTATTAGCCTTCCAAGATATTAAACAAATCGTTTGGTATGGCTTATAAGATGAAAGATGCATTTAAAACATTATTACATTAAAACTACTTATATAATGAGTGTGGAAGCAAAATAGTTCTCTTAAATAAAATAATGACAATTATACAGTCAGATTTTAAATAATTAAGCAAATCTCGTTTAAAGATAAAAGCCATCATGTGTAGAGAGCATTTCTATCATAAATAAAGATAAGAGTAAAAATGATGAAGAAGGCAGAAAAGTGGCTTATAGCAGATTACAACAAAATAA